>LZPO01008521.1:21801-36272 GCA_001675575.1 Neotoma lepida | reverse complement strand
GTACACATTCAATACACCAATTTAAGAGACAGGTAGAGGAAGAGAAAGACTCATCCAATATGGCCACATAGGGAAGAGAGCCAGACAAGAGTCGAGTGACCCCACCCCACCCCACCCCCAGCCAGGTCTGTCTCTGAATTCCTGACATAAGGTTTAGCTTTCATA
Source organism: Neotoma lepida (assembly GCA_001675575.1). NCBI lineage: Eukaryota > Metazoa > Chordata > Mammalia > Rodentia > Cricetidae > Neotoma > Neotoma lepida. Next base: position 36,107 of record LZPO01008521.1, on the reverse strand, counting down.
GAGGACAAGAGATGTGTGTACTTGAGCAGTCCTGTCCATCACTGGCAATTATTATTTTGACTCAAGTGTGTCTTGAAAGTGGCCTGACAAGTGATCAGAACTATGGGAAGTCTCATCCTGGGAGAAAGCATCCTCCTGGGGTCTCCCCTTCCCCCAGTATGGAATTCCTATGGACGCTTGAAATCAGTAGTTCTCAGCCTTCCTAATGCTGAGACCCTTTAATACAGTTCCTCGTGTTGTGGTGACCCCCAACCATAAATTATTTTCCTTGCTATTTCATAACTGTAATTTTGCTGCTATTAAGAATCATAATGTAAACATTTGTGTTTTCTACTGGTCTTAGGAAACCCCTGGGGTGTGACCCACAGGTTGAGAAACTGCTGCCTTAAATCATTGAGGTCCTGACATGAGGTTTAGGTTTAAATAGAGAGCAAGGGATGTGCATAGCTAAGCTGCTCGGGTCAAGGTGTGGCCCCGCCTATCATTGTCCCAGCTGTAGTATCCCCTGAGCCAAGTCCCAGCATGAATCTGCTGGGAAAATCCCAATTCCTTTATGTGCCTTGTCTCAATAGGAAGATATTTGAAGGGAGGGGAACAAATGTTTCTTTGGAATGTCTTCACAGCTATCAGGATGCTTCATTTTATTTGTGGTTGTAGAAAATCATATCCTCATTCCTAGAAAATACTGAAGAATTCTAATGAGAAAGGACACAGTGTCTTTAACATCTCCTCAATTGCTTCATAAAAATGTGTAAGCATTCTTGTGCATAATTGTGTAGGCCTGACTATTCATGTGCCCCTGCATGTGTGTGCACATGGAAAGGAGGGTGGGGAGAAACAGGTAGCAAACACATGAAGTCAAATCTGCGACAAGGATATATGATTCCTCTGAATTATTATCATAAGTGTTAGATGTTGGAGAAATTAGAGTAAAAAGTTACAAATCCACTTTGAAATGAAGAGGTAATAGTGAAAGGCCTGAGCCCTGAGTCTGCATCTCAAGATTTTCAGACATTTCCCACAGCATGCCTAAGCTTTCCATCATGTCACATCTCTCCTGGACCAAGTGGCCTATAAAGTTCACCTTCCTGGAGAGTAAAGGTCAATGCAGGAAGGAGAACCCCCATTGGATGTCTTGTTAGATCTATGATTGGCTCAAAAGTCAGACAAAAGTTCATGGGGCATCAGGTATTCTCTAGGACACATTAAGAGGACTGTCAGTGCCTAATGGGAACAAAGCATTCTCTGGGAGCATCTTCCCAGCCTATTTCTAGCTTCCATTTGACACGAATTTAAATGGATGAAATAATTTATCCACATTGTTGTTTAAAATAAAGCTGTCATATTTCCAACTTTCTTCCCACCCCCAAAGCTATCCAAGAGTTTCCCCACTTTGCCTAGTCATTTCCTTTGTCATTTCTCTGTAGCGCTGAGCAGGACCTCATGGGGTCCTGACACTGTATTTTTCAGGGAACCCACATCTCCTGCTGTCTTCCTTTGCTTTCTGAATCTCTTTCTATTTATGATACAAAGTAAAATAAAGCCCATTAAACCGTTTATTTACATGAAATCAGGGCACTTGTTCAGACACGGCATGTGGTCTGAAGAGGCAGACATTCAAGCACGCATACATTTCTCCTGATTGCGCTGGGACATTTCTTTTCTGGGTATTGGAAAGCTGCAGTGAGCCAAGATGCTCAGAATTCAAAATGAGATCTTCCTCTGAACCCTGTGTTTGGTGTAGACACTGAGGTGTAGGCATTGCCAGGTTTTCAGAAATCCTGAACGTCTATGGAAAGTTATCTCAGAGTCTTGCCTTCCCAGCAGCATGTACTGACNCTAGTTTGGAAAATGGAGGCTGAGACTAGATGTTCCTTTCCTTTGGACACTATCCCAGTATCCATCTCCCAGAGCCCAGGGTGTGATCTGTCAGTTGGAAACACAAAGTTCACGGTAAGATCCCTAGAGAAATAAAAGCTATNTCTTCTTCATCTCTTTGAAAAACCATCCCAAAGGAACAGAAGGAACAAAAGGTCTGTGCTACTACACTGTGACACCNCAGAGAACTTCACAGGAGGAGGAAGGAGGAGCCTGGGAAAGCTAAGAAGAGAGGTCACAGCTGGCCNTGTCTTTGCACAGGACACTCAGGGGCTGGCTCAGTGTCATGGTGGAGTGTGGCCCAGGTGACATCAGGCACAGACCTCCTTGCTCTAAAGTTGTGAGAAAAGCCATTCTCAACAAATACTTGCACCTGAAGTTAGAAATAAAATTGATAAATTAAAGGAAAAAAATTAAAAAGCCAATTTATATCGCATTTGGTTGTTGTCTCTTGGAGGCCTGCTCTTTTCTGAAGGGAAACGAAGGGGAAGGGGGAGTGAATTGGGGGGAAAGGGGAGGTGCTGCAGGAAGCTGGGAGGAAGAGAGGGAGGGGAAACTGTGGTAGGGATCTATTGTATGAGAGAAGAATCTATTTTCAATTTAAAAAAATACAAAAAGCCAAATTCTCCACACTATCTCAAATTGATAAAATAAATATCACATGAAAAAAAGAGCTCTCATGATAAAAATATCCATTAATCTGCACATGTTTGTAAACAAACCTTGAGATGGGTTTTTCTTAAATCCTCGGTATCTGTCTTAACTAGCTCCCATCAGCCCTGTCATCTGAAGTCTAAATCACACTGAGGATTAGGGAAACAAGAAAGCACACATCTCCCTGTCTATTTAAAACAGATAACTTCATGAGGATAGGTGAAAATCAGCTGAATCTAATTNTGAAAGCAACCTCAACGTTTAGTTGTCTTATTTTAAACTTATGCTTATCAGCTGATTGAGTCTATGAGCTTTCTGACATCCATTTGTCTNACTTCTACCCATGTATCCCATAGTATAAAGTGACTGGGGGAACAAAGACACCATATGGGGAACACTACTGTACCTCAAAAGATTTGTAAGATGAGGGAGAATTCAAAGGAACAATTATGTCATGAATGACAGCTGGAAACNGGTTCCACATAGCATCGTGTGAGATAGTTGGATCCAAAGGCATTGATTCCCTGCGTCAGAAGGAAGCCAGACATGAACATCCTGAACCAAGTCCCACTGGATGCTAGCGTACACTGTGTAGGATGAAGACNTTGCCTAGTTGCATAGCTACTGTTTACCCACCATTCCTTTCGGCCTCACNGTAGTGTTTCCTTGCACTTCGTCCTGATTTCTCAATGCATGCTGGGTCCATCTTGGACCCACCCGCTCAGTCTCCACTTCCTGTGTTCTAANTGTTGCTGCTCTCCAGGGCCAGGATTCTTCAGAACTTCTCTTCCTGCTCCCTGCATCCATGCCTTCAAGGACTTGCCCTGTTCAAGGATTTCTATAAGACAGATGAGGGATCACACAGGACCCAGANCTCTGCCAGAAGCTTCCCTTCTGGGCAAACACAGCCAGCCCCCTGCACAGTAATCGACATAGACACTNGGAGGTAAGCACTGTCCTTCAATTGCTATGCTTCACCTCTCTTGGGTGACACCAGAAGCACACAATACCTACTTCCTTCTTTCACAGAGTGAAAATATCTCACAAGCCCAGTCCTCAGGGCAGTTTTAGTCAGTTTATCAACTTAAGTCCCCGAGAAACAAGTGGCTTTAGTGGCTCCATTTTGGCTTATGGTTGAGTAATGCTGACATACTGGTACATTTTAACATCTTCATGAGCCACAGGGAAGCCTTGCCTCAGGCTCTGAAGAGAGACCAGTCCCCATAGTCTTGTTCTAATGGACCAAAGTGGCAGAGGGCAGGTGCTGGCTCTATGTTCTCTCCCTCCTTCCCTTTCCTCTTCCCATCTCCCTTCTAACCTCTCTCTTCATCTCCCTCCCAACCTCCCTCTCCCTCTTCTTTCTCCTCTTTTGCTGTCTGAATATTCTTAGTCAGTTTTTCTATTTCCTGAGAGCTTTAAAAATGTTTATAAAAATATCACCCATATAAATATGTTATATAAAAATTCTTTAGTTGCTTTTCATAGTTACAAAGATCTTTTTGGCTTTGTTCATCATAAGGAAAGAATCATTACTTGGAAGAAATAAACTTACAAAAGAAATTAAAGATTAGGAAAGTAAAAAAACTCATCACTATTGGTCTTTCTCTGCAAGAACATTCATTCCTTTGGAAATTAAGTTTCTCAGGCTAGATTTCTATTTCAGATTTCTAATTATAGCTATAACCCCCAACCAAAAAAAGAGAAAAACAAAAACCAGAGACAGTACTGAGCAAGAGTACTGAAATCAATGTTCCCTCGGTGCACACTGCTCCTTCCAGGATACCCATTCTCTTGCTGCCCACCAACACCAACCCAAGCCAGGGTAAATGCTTTCAAATTGAGATGCTAACTGAAGTTGCTACAAACAGAGCTTTTTATCAGGAACTAGGTAGGAAGTTAATTCTGTGTAGAATGTTGTCTTTTCACGTAAAAAGACAAAGAAGTTCCTTTCCTGGCGAATAAGAGGAATGAAAAGTACTTTCAAACTTCACCTTCTACAACATGATGAGGTCACCTTACACATTTTTTTTTTCAGTTGATCTCTGGCCATTCTCTAAAATCAATATCAACATGCCTTTAGTTATAACTGTGTTAAGAACTGTATGCACAGACACGGAGCCATGATGTCCCTAATTATTTGGGTCACCTGCATGAGGAGGTTTGCACACTTTGCCAGCACTAATCAATTTTTACAGGAGAGGTGCTGGTAGTTGTTATCCCAGCACTACAAAAGGCCCAGATCTGTCTAGTCAAAGCTCCAGTTCTGTGACAGCCCCTCTTTCCTAATTGCCTCCCTGTTCAGTTCTNGTCACTCTAGAAAAATGTCTCAGACTAGNGATTTCAACATCAGAACTTCCTTCTCGTGTTCTGTAAGTTCCAGCAGGCAGACAGGCAGGCATGGCACTTGAGCAGTAATTGAGAGCTCACATCATGATCTACATATAAGTGGCAAAGAGAACTAACTGGGAATAGCATGAGTTTTTGACCCTCAAAGTCCACCCCCAAGGATACACCTCTTCCAATAAGGCCACACCTCCTAATCCTTTCCAAACAGTTCCACCAACTGAGGACCAAGTATTCAAATATATGAGCCTATGTGGGACATTCTCATTCAAACCACCATAAATACCTTCCCATACCTGGAAGTTTGGGGTCAAGGGGCTCTCTGTGATTTCCTTCTATTTTTTCCTTGTTTGTGACAGGGTCTCACTCCATATCCTAGACCCTTCTGGAACTCACTATGCAAACCAGGTTAGCCACAAACTCATGGCAATATTCCTGCCTCAGTCTCCTGAGTGCTGGGATTATAAATGGATGGTACCCTGCCTGGCTGTGGATCCCAAAGCTGAAGGAGTGATTAGCCTTCCTAACATGATCATCTCGTGAGTTAAGATTTCCACAGACAAGATGTTGGAGACAAACACCAAGTACACTGTCCTCTCTAAAAGACCTGCCAGGATGACAGCGTTATGCTTGCAGATTCCTCTCACTGTACTTTTCAGTAATGAGGGAGTATTATGATAGTAACCACAGCAACCTGAGAATGCTGCTGGGTCACCATCCTACCTGTCCAGGAACCAGGGGAAGGCACAGTGACGAGAGTGATAAGATGCCAACTGATGGTGTCACACTGGTAAACGTGCGAAGGAAAATGAAACACTAGCATACACCTGCAAGTGGAAGAATCAAGCTTCACTAAGTACAACTTTGTAGCTACAGGGTCCCTAGGAACCCCACTTCTGAATGTACCATGGAGCCCTCTGCATATCCCTAAATGCTTGATTATATATATTTCATGTGACACAGACACCAGATCTCCCTTCTGCCATATTAAAATACCTTCTAGAACCTGTGGGTCATGACTCCTTTAAGGGTCAAATGACCCTTTCACAGCGGTCACCTAAGACCATCAGAAAACACAGATATTTACATGACAATTCATAACAGTAGCAAAATTACAGTTATAAAGTAGCAATGAAAATAATTTTATAGTTAGGTGCAACCACAAAATGTATTAAAGGGTCAAAGCATTAGTAAGGTTGAGAACCACTGGTCTAGAACATTCCTATCATTTCAAAGCAAAAGNGATTCATAAACTCAATTGAACTGGTTCATTTTACTTCTGTGCCTTTGTTGCTAGACAAAAGAATAGATACATTTGTTTATTTTTTGTTACTTCTTCCCTTTTGTTCATGAAGAGCTCTTAATCTTCTCTCAGAAGAGGAAAGGCCAGTGGGATTTAGAGCTGCTCAGTATTTAGGTGGGAGATTGAGAGAAGATACTTTCTTTGATTGTCAGGGTTTAGGCAATCAGCATTCTGACTTTGGACAAATTAAATTTAAGATGTGTGTTAGACATTGAAAAAAGCCAACNCAATAGGCATCCATAACGCAGATATACAGGCTAAAAAAGAACAGAATCCCTGAGGTATAGATATTTCCTTGAGACAAACACAGGGAAAATGTGGGAGGAGATTCCATGAGGAATGGAGTACCAAATGAGGGCACAGAGCTNCTGTATTGCAAGTGTGAGGGAAGATTGGAACTCTTCCTGGGAAGACACAGAACCATTGCTGGAGATAGAAGAACAAGCCCACAGGGAATGGAAGGTGCAGAGCCTGAAACCAACAGTGACAGGCTCTGAGAGGCAGTATAGGGATGCAGGGGTGTGTGGGGGGGCAGCTCTAACTGGATGTCAGCAGCCTGAGGAAATCATGCTCCAGAGAGCAACAGTCAGCCACATATGGAACCAAACTCTGCCTTCAGTCCTCTGATGAGCCAGTCGGAATAGCCTGGACTTGGCCAACACAGTCATCTTTCCATTTCGTTGCTTTTGCTCACGATTGAGGGATGCTCAAAGAAACCCTCTGGCTANCCCTCCAGCACTCTGCCTGATAGGCTGTGGTCAGAGCATATTCTGGTGTCNTTGTTTCTCTGGGAAATAGCCTATCTCTTCCATCTGCCCTTGAGTCTCTGTCAAAGGAGTCTAAAGGAAGCCTAGCCACTCTGAAACAATAGCCTATTGGTTCTGATTGGATAGACAGGTTAGCTTTTAAAGATCCTGGGNGTCCCACGACCTCCTATGACTCTTCTGTGGGTTATTCTCTGCTACTTGGATCAGAGCCAACTATCAGCTGCTCCCTTGTTACTGTATTCTCAGTTACGAAACATCAGTTGCTGCTGAGTCCTAGTCTCTGTGGCCTGTTGCCCTTGTTTATGAATGCTACCAGGAAGGAGCTCNTGTAGGAAGAAGAGAAAAGAGGCCAGCAGACACTGCATATGTGGGTCAAGGAGACAGATNACCTGGCAGAGACCTAGGAAGAAGATTCTCCAAGATTGAGCATGTGGGGACTATCACTATGCTGGGTGAGAGTCATTTATGAAATGACAGTGGCAGTAGCCTGACTCCAGCTCCAGGGAAGAACCACTAGGGTGATGTCTCAGGTGTGACCAGCTGTGACAGGTTCCTAGCAGCACTTTACCCCAGAAGCTGGTACATGCTAGCACAATCCAGCCTTCATGGGACTATAGATGGGTCTCAGATCCCACAGCCAAGCTGGTACACTTAGCCCCTAAGACACCCAGGGCCAAGCTTCTCCTTCCATTCCTGATGATTCCTCACACTTCTCCCTCCCAGGATCCCCTACCCCTTCACCCCAGGTCTATAATAAGGCAAGAACCATGAGGGCAAAGGCCNGAAGTCCATGTCAACTGATCCCACAGCTCACAATGACTNGCTGTGTGAAAGACTGGGAANTCAATTCTTTCTTCTGTACTTTCTTGTTCCCATCTCTGTCCTAAGGGGTCATCTCCATATGGCTGGACACAGTGTTTCTAGAACTCTCTCTAGAGGCATTGTGTATCAAGTGAGTCTTGGAAAGGACCTAATACATACATGGTTGTAAGAAAAANNTTTTNCTGTGTCCCACCCAGGCTCCTGCAGCTGCTCAGACCCAAGTAAACACACAGAGGCTTATATCATTTACAAACTTATGGCCTGATGGCTCAGGCTTCCTATTAGCTAGCTCTTACATCTTAAATTAACCCATTTCTATAAATTTGTACTTTGCNACATAGCTCGTAGCTTACCAGTATCTTTAAATCTTCTTCTCCTGGTGGCCGCTAGCAGCATCTGCTCAGCTCTCCTTTCTTTTTCTTCTCTCTCTAATTAGAATGTCCTGCCTAACCTTATTTTGCCTAACCNTTGGCCACACAGCTTTATTTATCAACCTATCAGAGCAACACATTTTCATAGCATACAGAACATCACCCATCACATTGTTTGTAAGACAGATGANATATTTGAATTTATTTCATTAGGAGTAAGTCCTGTGNAGCTGGCTGGATGTTGGACACGGTGACCAAGGATGAAGAGGGACATAGGAGACACAGAGACTGTCTNGGTAGTAGAGCNTGCAGGTGGCNTGGAAGAAGNAAAGCAAACCATCAGAGCACTCATTAGCACAGGGCAGAGGGAAGAAAACCTGAGGATGGCATGTATACAGGAAGTAGGGCCTTCTGAGGATGTGTCCATCATTGAGAAGCGACCCAGGAAGAGCACAGAATGCTTGGCTTTTTAGACTGTGTTCAGTGACCCCTGAGTTCAGATAGGGGATTCTGGNTGCCAACAGGCTGTATGTACCCTGGAGGTTACAGCTGCCTCTGNCTCAGAGACTCCATGCTGAGAGTCTAGTGGCAGAGCTGAGGAAGTCAATGGGACACAGCACAGTATCTGGAACATGGGTGTGTCCAGAACCTGCAGTGCCAGCAGGAGTGATAGTTGATGTCATTGGGTTCACCTTGAGTTCAGGAAGAGAGTTTGTAACAGACACAGGACTCCATTCTCAGCTGGGCAGGGTGCCTGCCTGGGGGCCTCACAGCTTAGTGCTTTTAGAAGGTGGTAACCTGGTAAATTTGTGCTGTCAGGATCCCCAACCTGGTGCTCTTTAGCCCAATGAATTGGGATTGTATACCTCAAGTTTTTACTCATGACTGTACTGTAATAATCCCTGGGATTTCTCCCTCATTAGAATCTACTATGATGTCCAACCCACCTCCAGCACACAGGCACAGCAGGGGGTAGTGTTGCATGTCCCTACTTCCTATGGAGAACAGTGGCAGGACACACATTCTTAGCATCAACAGATTCGCTGCAAGTACTTTAAGGTACTTCTCTGCAAAGCCTCTGAGACAGCCTTGCTTTAACTGCTGGGAGGAAGAGGTAAGGACCCTGTAGGAAAATTCACCAGAAGCAGAAAAAGAACCAGGCAGGATCTCTCACCCTGCAGCCCTGCTCTGGTTGTCAACTTGGGGGCTGGCTACAAGCCTAGCATACAGGAGCTGTTCAGTGTGCTTTAGAAGGAAGAAATATTTCCACAGACCATTCTAGAAGACTCCACAGAAGCTAGATCATGAGTAGGTAAAAGTCACTTCATTTCTGATGACAAAGTTAACTTTGTCTACCTGGAAAAGAACAGAAAAGACATCACAGGAGGTGTTCCATGTTGTTGGCTTCCTAGCAAATTGTCCTCAACATTTTCCAATAGGCCTTTTGTTTCCATTGTTCCTAACCCAGTACCTGAGAGCGGGCCATTCACTACAGACAGATGTGTCTCTTACAATGCTTAGGGAGTCCAAGGGACACTTTGTGAGGAGAGATCTGCGATGCACCATCACCTGGTAGGGCATGGGGGGAGATGGGGAGAGAGACAGAGAGGGAGAGGGGAAAGGAAAGAGAAGGAGAGAAAGGGAGAAGGAAGAGTAGTGGAGAAGAAACAACAAGAGAGGAGACAGAATGGAAGAGAGAGAGGGGAGAGTGTAGCAACGTTCCCTAAGAAACTCCCTTACAAGAGGCACAGTCCTCTTGGAGCAATATTCTGCTGTTGCTGTTTTGTTTGTTTGTTTGCTTGTTTGTTTTTCAAGACAGGGTTTCTCTGTGTAGCCCTGGCTGCCCTGGAACTCACTCTATAGACCAGGCTGGCCTTGAACTCACAGAGATCCACCTGCCTCTGCCTCCTGAGTGCTGGGATTAAAGGCGTGNGCCACCAGCAACCGGCTTGGAGTACTACGTGTAGCCCCAATCACTTCTCAAGGGTCCTAACAATGTGGCAGNAGAGATTAAGAGGCTTTAAAGTCTGGGACCATCCCTGCAGCCTCAGAGGCAGCTTTGTATACTGGTTATGACCACCACAGCCACACAGTCCAGGTACAATGACACATGTCAAAGCCACATCTGACACCCACAACCTGAGAGCGGGAAGCCAGGTGGGAGTTATGAGCACTTTGGTAGAATACCTTCACAGTAGGGAAACCCACTAGAAAACTGCCTTTGCACCTCAATATAGCCCCAAAATAGATATACCCAAAGAAATTCCTAGTTACTATAGCAACAAGAGATTTTTTCCCACTATTTATAGATCATGCATATTAGAGATGAATACACATGCTATATTTCTATTTTTATATATTGAAATTAAAACATTTGCCAAACAAAACTTCTTCCCTACTTCCGTCATGCATGAGAAATGAAATGACTTTTAAAAGTCAGGATTAAATGAGGCTCTAAATTATCAACAAGGAAATCTAAGGATGGAAATATATTTCAGACATTTGAGTTTCCCTGTACATCTTAACCTTAACCGGTGCTGTCCATGGGCTTCCCTGCATTTCATTCCAAATGGAGGGAAATANTGGAGGGAAAGTCAATGTTCTAAGTTGGACACCCACTCCNCCCCCAGTTCTCTCTTNTCAGGTTGCAGTCACCAGTCACTGAGGGTCGTGAGCTCNCATCTCCATGTGCCTTATAAAAGTAAGTTTCTGATAAGGGACCACAATTTGGCAGCAAATAGAAGTACCGCAACATTNGGTGATGGGATCCCAAGTGGAAGGTGAAATTAAGGCTGGAAGATCTGTGTTTCANTCCAGGCTTTGCCTCTGAGGGCTGAGTCCGTGTGGGTCCATNTCCTCAGCTGNAAAGTTGGATTAAATAACTATGTAGAACTCAAAGTACTGGAAGGTAAATTGAGATTATATGCAANTGTCTGTATCCAGTATAGCATGCTACAATCACTCAGAAATAGTTATTGATGATCATATTATTTTAACATTAAAAGACTATAGGGCCTCTCCCCAAAAAATGAGTACTTTAATATTAATCATAAATTTTCAAGTGAACAAAACACATATCTCTACATTGCTAATTTTACCACAAGTTGGAGAAGCAACATGGGTAAAAAATTTAAGATGAGGAAATACTGAGCAGAGTTAAACTTCCCTGGAGCTGAGAACATGCATATCCAAGATGCTGCACCAGGGGCTGTACCAGGATTTTAACAGGTCAAGGGAACAAACCCCAGAGCAGTTATTANTGGGACCCAAATGGTGCTGGACAAGACAAGAGAAGGGCCATGTCATCCTAAAGCCAGGTATCTGTGTCACCCNCCATGAGCCACACATTCATAGTTACCTTTTATCCTTTCAAACACAAAAGTGAACATTATCTTTGTGCCCCTAAGGGGGCAGAAAGACCCAAACAGGACAATAATGTATATGCATCCCAAGGTAGCTAATGAGAGCTGTATCAAGAGGGAAGGCCCACAGAGAGACATTACATTCACTGCTAACCAGCACAGCAAGGAAGTGGCATTCCAACTGAACAGTAGGGGTAGGTGGAATGTCTAAGGGTCGAAATGGCATCAGGAAGGAAGTAAAGTGAAGATGCCCTGATAAGACCCACTGTTCTTAGCTAGGGATATAGCAGTTTTATATATATATGGTTGTTGGGGAGGGGATGTCAGGATTGAATAGTCCAGCAAAATAAACCTTTACAATTTTGCATAATGCACATCACTGATTCGCACATTCTTCCATGAACTTCTTTGTTGTTGGTGTCATTTGGTTTTCTTTTTTGAGATAAAAAAAATCTCAATTCTGGCTTAGTCTGGATTTGATATGTTTATGTGCCTCAGGATGGCCTCAAAATTATGGCGTTCTCCTGTCTCAGATTCCTGAGTGCTGGTCTTACAAGCTTGTACCAAGACACTTGGCATTAAATTTATTCTCTACTTGTCATTTCAAATTTGTTAAAATACAAACAAGAGNTCAAAAGAGAGGATANCAAAGCTATTTTGATAAACATATGCCTTGCTGACTGTTCTTGCATTTCTCTCTCAGTAATAGTCTGGGGTTTGGGCNGGATTTTACACTGTTACAATACAGAAGCCAGATGAGGAATCTCAAAGTCACATGATCTTGAGGGTAAGAAGTGTATTCCTGTTTTAAGTTCTGGTACTCTGTCAAGTGACTACAACACATCCAAGATCAGATCTTCTCTACTTTGGTTTATAATTCAGGCACAGTTTGAACTCAAAGTAAGCCACATGGGAAATAAAATGTTAACTCTGTCTGTGTCATAGTTAGCTTCAGCTGTCCCCCTGACACATCTGGGATGAGGGGACCTCAGTTAAAGATCTGGCTCCTCTGATTAGGCTGAGAGACATTTCCTTAACTGCTATTTGACGGAGAGGGGTCCAGCCCACTGTGGGCGGTGACACTCATAGACAGATGGTTCTGGATTGTATTAAAANAGAAGGCAGAATGGGAAGAAATCCAGTGAGCAGCATCTCTCCATGGTTTCTGCCTCAGTTCCTGCCCCCAGGTTCCTGCCTTGAGTTCCTGCCTGGGCTTCCCACCATTATAAAACTGTAAAGCACTGCAAGATGGAATAAGTCCTCTCATGCCCAAGTTGGTTTTGGTCAGTGTTTTATCACAGCATTAGAGAAGCAAACTAGGACAGTGAGTTCCTCTGTTCTCATCAGGCTCCTGCCAANTATAACATATGTGTTTTTATAAGGTGTACAAGGAGTTTGTTGATTCATTCCCTGCACCACACAGTTCACATTCTTCACCCTCCCCCTCACTCTTGGAAGAGCTGAGTGAACTTCTTTGAGTCCTTGTAACCCACTGTGTCCTAATCTAACCATGGAGAAAAGGAGTTTGGACTGAGTTTAGAATGAGCTCTTTGTGCCTTAAGAATGCCCGTTCTTTGACATCTTTTGTAAAGCATACTCCTCTATTTGCTGTTTGCCATTGCTTTCAGATGCTTAAGAGCAACCTTGAACAATCAGTCACCCACAATCAGAGAAACCTTGTCAGTTCTCAACATCATCTGAATGAATATTCTCTGGAAATCAATCTTAAAAGAATGTGAATTTTACCTGATAGGAAAAGTATTATTGAAAAGTCTCTACTTAGGGAAGAAAAAAAGGATTTAGATAAAGTATAAATGTCATCTTGAATGTTTTTGTGGTATTAGAAACATCACATTCAAGATTAAAGAAAAAGAGTGTGTGTGGGGATCCAGCCTTGCAGGATGTCTCAAGAAGTCATAAGCATTTAGGAACAAGACATGCCACAAATTATAGACAGCTATAACCACTACAAAGATGCCTGTGGGTTGCTGTTCACTGATATTAAAGTTAAGCCTGATAGTATCTAACTTCTATGAATTGTTTCCACAAATATGAATAGAAGAACTATACTCACTAAATATTATTTATGTCAGATAATGATTATAAATTATATATTATGAAATGTGATAAATTGGTGAAAACCATATGCATGTGTGATTCCATAATATACACACTTAAAATCGTTTATTTGCTTTTATTTGAAAAAAAGGACAGAAAAAACCTAGGTGTGGCAGTCTACGCTTATAAACCTGGAACTTGGAGGTCTGAGACAAAGGGATCTAGAGTTCAAGGCCAGACTGGAGAATATACCAAGATCCTGACTCAAAACCACAGAACAAAACAAAAAGTANAGAATGAAAAGCTTCATGGACGTGGAGGTAGCATGATCTGGGAGACAGCTGGAATTTAGTGCTTTTCTTTTGCTCATTCACTGAAAAGGGGACCAAGAGAGGCTTTGTATTATGAGGAAGGCCATGTGCCCACACCACAGTGCAGGCATCACAGACATGAGTGAGGTAGCCACATGGGTGCTGCTGGCTCACCAGTGCACGGAGGGGAAGAACCACCTAACAGCACAAAGAGCTCCAGCCCTCTTGTGCCCACAGAGCTGGGTCCAGCACTCTGCTGGTGGATGCCTGCATTCCCAGAGGCAAAACTATGATTATTGGGTGATAGCTATGGCTTCCTGACACCTTGTTTTGAAGGAGTTCTAAAAGAAACTAGCAGACTGTTATCCCACAAAAGGGAGTATTTACACAGCTCATCATTCCCTACAAGTGTCTATTTTTCTGCAGTGATTTTTTTT
>LZPO01008520.1:33566-44835 GCA_001675575.1 Neotoma lepida | reverse complement strand
CCAGGCTGGCCTCGAACTCACAGAGATCCGCCTGCCTCTGCCTCCCGAGTGCTGGGATTAAAGGCGTGTGCCACCACTGCCCGGCCCAGAAAGATTTCTTAAAATTGGCAGAGAAATAACATTTCAAGATAAGCACAAACTACGATATCTCATGAAAACCAAGGCAGTAATGCAAAAAATATTTAAAGTAAATAGAATAAGAAAAACAATGCCATCCATAAGTATAAAGGGAAGAATACATTTCATGAGAAAATACAAAACTGAAAGTGGGCCAGAAAGGAATCCATCATGTCCAACCAAGTCAATTCCTCCTTTCAGGGCTCAGGGAACCCCATGGAAGAGGTGCAGAAGTGTAAGAGCCATAGGGGATCGAGGACACCAAGAAACAAGGCCTTCTAAATCAACGTGATCAATACACATATATGAACTCATAGAGACTGAATAAGTTAACAAAGANTGTACCAGATGGGGCCCTAGAGTTGAAAGGAGAAGTGGACATAAGCCCCCATCCCTAGCCCAGAAGCTATCTCCAACTGTATTAAAGAATACACCACATCTCACTCCATTTTCATGATAATTTAAAAATAAGTAAATAAAAATTGTGAAAGTTGACAAAGGTTTCTAAGTATCCTAGCAGACCAGACAACCAGAAGAGCTGTGCTAGGACCAAACACCTAAGACGTGCCTAATGGTTATAAAACGTTCACGGACAAGAAGTCACTCAGATACGGAGCACTGGCATATACAAGCTTATAAACAATTAGTATGCAAGATTAATAAATAACACATAGGGCATAACAGATGTAGCCAGATGTCAACTATAAAATACACATTCCTTAATAAGAAGTGAGCATCTTCAAAGCAGCACTAGGCNGTATAGCGTGTTCTCCAGCTGTGGAGGGGCTGAGGCAGAGTGACCATGGACTACAGTGAGACCTTGTCTCCAAAAACAAAAGGTAACATGAGCAAAACATGGAATATGGCTGACCAAGTAATCTTACTAGTAACCAGAGAAGTAAAAACTTAAAACTTCCATGAGTTATTAGATTTAAAAAATGATAAAGATCGACATAGTACAGGGAATATGTGGCTTTTGCCTGCTGCCTATGGAAGGCTAAAGCAGACACTTAGGCTGTAGCAAACAAGTTTGCATCCCCTTAGAAAGGTAATAAATATTCATCATGGGAAAGGTGGTNCTAGTCCTAGAAATACACCCAAGAATGGTCATTCTATATATGTGTTCCAGAAATGTCAAGAATAGTCAGAACAGCCAAGGACGAAATACTGAGGACAATGTGAGTATCTGCNGCCAGAAGATGCAGGAATCAATTAGAGCATGTTGATGCAAAGAATTCTGGATAGTATAACAAAAACTAATCTGTGAAAGCCACAAATACTGAAATGGATGAACCTCAAAACAAAACCTGGTGAGAAAGGAAAACTGCCAAAACAAAAACAAACAAACAAAAAACAAAAAAACAAAACAGGACACTAGTGACCTCTAGAGACCATGGTAGGAAATGCAATAGGAGACAGTTTCTAAAGTACAGTTCNTATTGTCTAAAACTATAGTTGAGTACAAAACTATCTGTGAAACTGTACATTTANATTACATGTGTTCATCATGGCTATTTTATAAAAGAAAAAGTAATTTTAAGGAACCAACTGTACTGTAGTCTATTCTAAAATATCTATTAAATATATGCTTGCTGGTAAAATCTTCAAAACCTTTACAATTTGCCCCTCTCTGTGTTCTTGATATAAGTTCCAGCTCTCCAATAAAGTAAAATGCTTTGGGAGTAGGAACCCTAAAATCCCTGCACCAATTATTATTCTATTTGTATGTAATGCTCACTACAGCATTCTATTATAAATTAGAAGCCTAATAAATATTGTTGACCCCCCCCAAAAAAAACCTTTAAAATTTGATTTCTACTTCTTTCTTGTCTAAAATAAAGTTACCAGATAGTTACACTCACAGACTTTCTCAGTAGACATTGACCTCCCTTTTAAAGGACACATTCCTCTTCCTTCCATCTGGATCTAGAGAAAAGAATCAAAATTTTAACAATCCAAAGCATTCATAATACTGTTCACATGTATCTCTCCAACCAATACCACCATTTTATACTACTTTTGCTTTATATTACTTTCATTCAATAAAGACAATTTCACAAAGAAAAAACTATCCAACTAAATTTAAATTCCAATTGTCTTAGAGCAGAGTAGACAATTGCTAAGAAAGAAAGGCTTCATGGTGTCATGGTGCATGGAGTTAAAAAATGCAAGATATTAAAGTTTTNGGGAATGGAGTGTGGTACACTATCTTTTTTTAAAGGTGGGATATCAGTTACTTTTCCTTTTAAAAAAATAAATGAAGCTTAGAATTATAGAACACAGAGCTGGTTGTAATTTCATTACTTTCTACATAATTAATGAATTATGAATTTGTTTCCTTGTTTTTAAAAAATGTTTCCTTATTTCTAGGAAGTTAAAAAAGTTAGACAACTGGGTTTGTTTTGTTCTGCTCAGGATTTTTATAAAATCTGGTGGGAGAATGTGGCTACAGGTGTCCCTGCTGAGTGTCTGAAGTGCCCTTTATAGCTGACAGACCATATTGACAGTCTACATGAACTTTATAGCCTGCTATATCACAACTCTATGACAGGTGATATGACTTACTATATGACAGACTAAACAACAGTCAACATGGACTAAAAGAAATGCTGTCTTTCGGAGGGACNCAGGCTATAGATGACAGAATGAGATACTGTCTAGCCGCCTCCCTTTCCTTTTGACTGTAAAGCCAGTTTACATTTCTAAGCATGTCTTGAATTTGATGTGGACTATGTAGTCATTGTAGACAATTTCATTTATAGCCATGAGTAGAAGTAATGTGCACTATTTCCAATCCAAGACCAGTAAAATCTCAAGCATGCTCCACTCAGTGTATACTGCAAACCTGAGAACCACCCAGAACAACAGTCCCTACCAGTGGGAGTCCTTGAGGTAACACAGGAGCAGCATCCCTTCCCTAACCATTTTATCANTTAAAAAGACTTTCCTATCCAACTCTGGACACACACAAGCTCTAAACCTGCATCAAAAAGAAAAGTTGTTGAATCACACCNTGCAACCCATCTCTGTGATTGGATATAGCAACCGAACATGTACATGGCTACAAAGGCATGTGTGCACTCCAATNTCCATACCAAATCTGCTCATGAAAGACGGCTGTCTGTCTTACTTTTCTATTGTTGTGATAAACACCATGACCAAGGCAACTTATAAAAGAGAGCATTTAATTTCATGCCTTACAGTTTCAGAGAGTTAGAGATGATGGAATAAAGGCATGGCAATAGAAACAGCTGAGAACTTACATCTTGAGACACAACCGTGACACACACAGAGACAGAGAGAGAGGTAGAGATAACCGGGAATGGCATGAGCCTGTCCCCAGTGACATCTCTTCCAACAAGGACATACTTCTTAATCCTCCCCAAACAGTTCCACCAACTGTGGCCCAAGTATTCAAATATATGAGCCTATAGGGGCAATTCTCATGCAAACCACCACATTCCACCCCCTGCCTCCCATAGGCTTGTAGCCATATCATAATACAAATTGCATTTAGTGCAACTTCAAAAGTCCCCATAGTCTTTCACAGTCTCAACACTATTTAAAAGTCCAAAGTCTCTTCTGAGACTCAAGGCATTCTCTTAATTGTAATCCTTTATAAAAATCAAAAAGCAAATTTCATACTTCCAACATACAATGACACAGAATATGCATCACTATTGCAAAAGGGAGGAAAGAGAGAATAGTAAGGAAATACTGGACCAAAGCAAGCAGGGCAAACTCCAAATCCTGATGTCAAAGGGCTGAGATGACTCAACCCTTCTAGCCTTACTGACTGCAGCACACCTCTTTCTTGAGCTGCTTCCACTCCCTGTGTGCAGCTCTTCTTGGCAGATGTCTCATGACTCGGGCATTTCCAATGTAATCCAGGCTTCACATTCCCAGCTTCACATAATTATCCCTCAGGGCCTTCATGTAGGGTCTGCCTTGCCACATACTGCCTGGCCTCCACATCTCTCCTTAACCATGGAGGAAGATTCTGAACCCCTTTATTGGTGTAGCCTTAACNAGAGAGACAACACTACCAAATTCAATTGCCTACTTAGGATGGATCCTGGCCCCCGGAATCACATTTGCATGAGCTTTCATTTTTTGTTGACTTTTAGGAGCAGAAACTTCTTCAGGCCTTTCCTTTTTACAAGCTGGAAGCTGAGCTGGATTCAGTCTTGCCCTGGGGCACGCCTGCTTTTATTCCACTCTTTAACATCATCTCTTTCAGCAGCACAAGCCTGGGCTCCAATATTAAATTTCCTGGGCTCTTTTTCTCTTCAACTGTACATTTTGTATTTCTTTTTGTTCTACTTGTTCTTTTTCATTGTAGATCTGCATAAGAGTTACTGCTAACAATGACATGACTGGGTCCTTATTAGGCTATCTTGAAATCTCCTCCACCAAAACTCTAGTTCATTACCTTTCTTTCACTTCAGCTATTCTTGGGCTGATTCTTAGGACTTGGGCAAAGGCAGCTACATTCTTTGCCCAATATCACAAGAATGGTCTCTAGCCCAGTTGCTGATGTCCTTCTCCCTGAAATCTCCATAGTCTACATTGTTCTTAGCAACATTGTCTTCCAAGCCCCACCAGGAGGACCTCATCAACCACTAATTAAGATAATGCCCTCCAGCCAGCTCTTGTGGAGGCATTTTCTCAATTGAGGTTCCCTCCTTTCAGATGACTCCAGTTTATGTCAAGCTGACATAAAATTAACCAGCGCAGTTATTAAGGAAAAATTGTATAGTTAAGAGTATCAAATTACATAAGCCAGTGGTTCAGTTNCTGACTCAGTTGTACTCACCAAGAGAACAGTGAAACCCAAAGCATTTTTTTCCAACAAAATCTTACAATGCAGTAAGAACTATTTTAAATGTGTCTAGATTAATTTGTCTCAAAACATTATATTTTCTAACTCTAAGCCATAACTTTTCTAGTATAAGAGAATATGAGTCCACATAAAAATACACAAGAATAAAATATAATCTTAAATCAGGGTAAACTAAATGCTAACATAGGACACCACAAACTGAATTAATTGAAAAGACAATATGACAATGAGCTTTACCTCACTACGGTCAAAATCACATGACTGCTTATGATGTAAGTCTTTCAAAGGAATATCACCCCTAGGGATTATTAAAAAACAGTATTAAAGCATATTTCCTCTGACAGTTATTATTCTAAATTTTGGTTTCAAATCAGAATTATGTGAGAAGCTTCTTAAAAATATGAATTGACAAGTACCATACCAAACTGCTCATTTATTTTAATATGTAGGTTAAACATCTATATTTTCTATGCATATACATATTTGTGTGTGTGTACAAGCATGTGTGTGCACATGTGGTTGCCAGAGTTCAACCTCAGCTGTTCCTCAGGAGGCATCAACCTTGTTTTATGAGATAGGGTCTCTCATGGGGATCTGGGGTTTGATGTAGGGAAAGTAGCTGTCAACAGGCCCTAGAGATCCTCCTGTCACCCCCCCCGCCCATCCCAGTGTTGGGATTAGCAGTGTGTATCAATGCACTAGCTCTTTTATGTAGTGCTGGAATCAAACTCAGGTCCTAGTGTTTGTGCACCAAATCACACTGAGCCAGACCCAGCCTGGAGACATCTGTGTTGTGACATAATTACTGTAGGTAATCTAGATCTGCACTCAAGATTGAGAACCAGGTCCTTCTTTTCCCATTTTGTTTTTGTTCCTTTGAAATGTGGTGCCATGCATCCTAAGTCACTTTTAGTGACAATTCAGTTTAAAAGCTGAATTTGAAACTCAAAGCCAAACAAAATGTTTTATTTATAAACTTCCAGATAATTGAAGAACAAAGAATTTCATTTCTCAATTTTAGAAATACATTATGTGCCTAAGTTTTAATNAATAAATACAATTCCATAAAAATGGCATGTATGAATTCTTTTTATCAATAGATAGTTTAAAGATTTCCATAAGAAATCACTTCCACAATAAAAATATGAATAAGTAAATTTCAAATCATAAAGATCTAATTATAATTATTCCTAAGAAAAACAGGACTATTCAGTAACTATGAGCTAACATAATGTTTCCCATCATTATCTATAATTGTAGATAATTTTGTAGAAAAGCCATCAAGGCAGCCTCAAAACTCAAAGGAATAAACCATGCCTTAAGAAATAAAAGATNCAATTAAAAATCTAAGATTCAAAGCACTTTTTACACCATCAGCAGTAAGAAGCTAGATCTGGTGATGCATAATGCTTTCCATGGAATAAAAAGTGTGACAATGATGAGATCTAGGGGACAGCAACTCTCATTGTATCTACTCTGTCACATGAAGGGCTGTGGGAGGTAAATGTTAGCATGCAGAGGAGGTTGGGACACAGACTGTCACATCATGGGCTAGTCTTGCTTATACCGCCTCACTGAATTCTCATCCTCCCTGTTGATTCCAATACACATGCAGTATTCCTGTGGGGACTGCAAAGACAGACAATATGCTGTTTGAGCACTCTACCCATGGGAAACTTCTACTTCTGTCCATCAGTGAATTGATATTTACAAGATATATGGTGGATATTCAACACTAAATGGTCAGATGCAAAGGTCTCAGAGGCTGGAAAATGTGAGCACCATGGCCTTAAGGAGTTGCTTTTACTCACTGTAAAAAAAGGTAAGGCTTCCTTGAGACCAGTTTGCTCACCGTCCAACAACCATATTATCATCGTATATGCTCTGTTTGTTCATTTGAATACATGTACTGTACTAGATCTTACTCAGAACTTACCCAGAGCACACTGGGTAGTCCCAGGCGTCCCTCCGCAGTGCTTCCTCCTCNTCATCGCTTTCTATTTTTCCTTCAAAAATAAAAGCATACACTGAGTTAAAGTTAACACCGTTTATTTTCATTTTTAATTCAAAGTATATTTGAAGGAAGCACAGAGGGAAATTGGTTGTCCAGGATATAATACAATAGAACATTATGTGGCTTTCTGTTCCTCCCAGCACGTTATATAAATTAATGTACTGTACATTCATCCCCTGGTATCTGACAGGAATTGGTTCCAAACCCTTCCCCTCTACTCATTATCCCCACGGACACCAAAATCCCTTGACATGCCAGTGTCTTGCATAAAATAGCTAGATCTGTTCACATAATGCATATACTCTCATATTCTTTATAGCATCTCCAGGTAACTAGACTATCTGATACAATAAGAATGTTCTTTATGAAAATACTTGTGCGTGTGTGCGTGTGTGTGTGTGCGTGCGTGTGTGTGTGTGTGTGTGTGTGTGTGTATTCTCATATGCAGCGTGTGTCCTTCCACCATGGCTTCCAGGATTTAACTCAGGTCAGCAGCAAGCCATCTTGCCGACTCTGAGGATGTGATTAAATAGCAGATATGCTCTACTGATTAGGGAATAATGGTCAGAACAAAATCTGTGCATGTTCAGCAAAGACATCTTAGATTTAGTCTATATAGTTAGCTGAACCTAAAAACATAGAACATTTGGATATGGAGAGCCAACTATATGTGTACGTATATAAATATATGAAACATGGGAATACATATTTATAGAGAGAGAAACTGAGTGTGCAACACCAACCTTTTCTTCCACAGCTGGCTGGGTGACAATCTTTGTCAAAAGATCTAAATTCACGTATTTCATTACTGTTGGACTCTTTCTGGCAGGGCTTCTTTGACTGACAGGTTCCTAAGTAACTCGTATTCAAAGGAGGATTAGGAAGAGCTGCTTGTGGAACTGTAAAATTCCCTCTAGTGAACCCACTGGTGGANTGGCTTCCATCAGAAGAAGCCACACAGGTGCCACTCAAACCATCATGACCACACTTAGGAAAGGCTGCCATTCTCCCTGGCTGATCTCTGCTCAATAAATGGATCATGTTGTGACTGACAAATGCATCTGAGTCGTGATTGTGTGACAGATGTCTCTGAGTTGGCTGGCTCACATCTTCAAGAAAATTAGAGAATTCTTTTCCATCATTCCCCCAAATCTGTTGCACGGTCNTTCTTTCCATAGCAGAATCTGGCTGTCTTCCTTCACACAGGCTTCCACAGTCTTCACCCATAATCACAGATCTGCTGGTAAAGAAANCGCCAGTTTCTGGACTTTGGAATAAATAGAAACATATTTAACAGGAGAGACTTGATCATTTTCATTTACAAACACTAGCTTAAATTTAAAACTTTAAAGAAGATACTGAAGGATGACTAGCATTTTCCCAAGTTGCATTTTAAATTATTTAAGCAAATAATAATGCTTTGGAAGGAAATTTATCTAATATATTCTTCTACTAATAGGCATGAAGATAATTTATACATGGTTCTGTATTTCAATGTGAAATTTAGTACATAATTTTATTTATTGTTATATTAGCAAACAAAACATGATACTCAGTAGTCTGTCGTCTACAGTACAGTCTAGCAAATAACCTAGTGTCTACTGTAAGTTGCTGCTGTTTAGTCAGAGAAAGAAGATTTTGAAGACGGGGCGGGGAGGCTATTTCACGTAAAAATATTTTTTAAAGAATTATAAAAACATTATCAAAGATATTTTCCAATGTAACAATTTAAATAGTTACAAAGTTCTCAGTAAAGAAAAATAAAGATGTAATTTATTTAAAAAAAAATAAGGTAACCCAGATGAAGGCTAATTAGGTGAACTGGGTAACCTATAAATTCTTTTCCTAAGCAAAAATGGAAACNCCAGGTTAAGTCTAGCTTGTGCATAAAAATCAAAGCTGACAGGAAATATTAACAACAAAACTACCTTTTGTTTTATTGCCACNGATTATAAACTCANTTGAGATTGGACTATTTCAGGGAATGGAAGTATAAGGAATTTTTTGGAAGAAACACAAGACTGGTAATAAGAAATTTTTAATATTCATTTTATTTTTAATTATGTATATTCATTTATGTTTATTGGGTGCCATATGTGCAGCTGAGTGTAGGTGTCTACAGAAACCAACAGTGTCAAGTCCTTTGGAACTGGAGTTACAGGTGGGTTTTAGCTGCCTGATGTCAGTGCTAGGAACCAAACCAGGATCCTTGTAAAAGCAGTATGTGTTCTTAACTGCTGAGTTATTTCTTCAACCTTAAAATTTTGATTTCTAATTTGATTTTAACTACCTATGAAATATTTAAATAGAAATACTAAGTTCTAGGCACTAAGTCATGTGAGGAGAGAAAGAGAGGAAGAATTATTAGTATTAAACAGAAATTCATGTTTGGGGTCATATGTTCATAGATCATAATTCCCTGTGACTTCTCAATGAGCATCTAATTAGTGTTTTATCCTAAAAGACATAATCCATTGTAATAACACACACCATTAAAGCCAGAAAAGTTTTCTACCATCATAAATGGGAGAATAATCATAGAACATGCATAAGATAGTTATAAAGCACATTACATGTGGAAATCGTATTTTATAACTGATTTTCAGCATTATAACAGAAGAATTACTAAGAGATGTNTAAAACAGAAATAGTCACCACCACNAGACCTGTAATACAGTAAGGAAAAGGAAAAAGTAAAAACCATAGAAGTGTTATCCTACAGTCAAGGCTAATATGATCAACAAAGGTTCTTCTACTTGAAGAAAATCTCTAAGGCGGCACTATCTAATTTGGGGTACCTCTTCAACAAACATTTCTAGGAAATTAGATATCCACATACAGAAGATTAAAACTCTACTGCTATTTCTCAGCTTCCACAAAAGTCAACTCACAATAGAGCAAAGAACATATCAGTGGAATATTCCAAAATACTGGCTACGGTTTCCTGAACATTGCCACAAAGCAAAGGAAACACAGTCAAGGTTGACAAATGGTTTGTAGAAACTAAACAATCAAGAGAGTGAGGAGACAGNNTACAGAATAGGAGGAAATATTCTCCAATTATTAATCTATTAGAACCCTCCCTAAAGCCCAAATAATCAAATTTTAAAATGAGAAAATCTGGGGTGGAGAAATGTCTCAGCAATTAAGACAATGGTTGCTAGAGGACCTGAGTTTGATTTCCAGCATTTACATGGTGGCTCACAACTATCTATAATCTATCTATGTCTGGGCAGAGAAAGGTATATAAGGCCTGAGGAAACAGGCACTCACTCTCTTTAGGCTGAGGATTTTGTAGAGGTAAAAACTAGTGGCTGGCTTCTCTGATCTTTCAGCTTTCACCCTGATATCTGGCTCTGGGTTTTTTCTTATAAGACCATTTAAGATTNGAACAACAAGCTACTATAAAAAAACAGCATGAAGGTCCATCAAAAACTGGAAATGTACCACACGATCTAGCTAATTTTCTCCTTGGTATCTCTCCAAAGAAATGAAATCAGCACACCCACAATGTAGCTGCATATTCATATATGTTGTAGCACTGTTCACAACAGCTAAGACATGGAATCAGTCTACATGCCCATCAACAGAAGAATAGTTGAAACTGCAGGATATGTTCATAGAGTAGTATTTAGCATAAAAAANAATGAGATCCTGTTGATTATATCAAAATGGAGAAAACTAGAGACCATTATGTCACATGGCAAACTCACAAGGACAAGGATGAATATTCTTTCTCATATGCAGATGCTATAAAATTATACTTTAGAATAGAATAATGGTTACTAAAAGCTGGGAAAGATGTGGGCTGCAATGATTGGGAGTGGAGAGGCTGAACTTGATATGTCCACACAATAGTCATGCATACATAGAACTAGCACTCTGAAATTTGCTAGTATGCATGGTATGTTAGTGTTTAAAAGGACAAAATAAGCTAACTCATGGATGTGTTTCATTATAATAGCCTTTTTAGAGACTACTACTTCTATCTTCAGCTTAAAAAATATTTATGTCCTTTTAAAATCAAAGTAATGATTTCCAGTTCCGCCCTCTGTATCATCTTCTCTTCCGCTCTACTCACCTGTTTATTCTCTCATATGATGCTCCAAACTCTGCTGTTTTCTGAGATGGACTGAAAGTATCTTGATGTTTATTTAATTTGGAAAATAAGGAATCAGAAAATTTTCCATTACTGAACTGAAAAAGGAAGAAAATGACAAAACAGTATGTATATATTTACAATATAAATTGTACTTACCTATCTGCAGATAATGGCTAACTAATGTGTAGTTATA
>LZPO01008520.1:0-14531 GCA_001675575.1 Neotoma lepida | reverse complement strand
CTTTGACAGACCTGGGATTTTGGAACAAGGGCCTACCATCATCTGCTGACAACTAATTGTCCCTTAGAGAGACTGCTCTTGGCCTGCTTTTGGGCCTTAGTGGAAACTGAACATTTGACAATGGGCCACCAAGTTACCATGCAACTTGAGCTGCCTGTCACAAACTAGGTATTATATGACCACCAAGCCACAAAAGTGGATGTGCACAGTAACAATCCGTTATCAAATGGAAGTGGTATATATATGATTGGGCCCGAGCAGGTCCTGAAGGCACAAGCAAGTACATGAAGAAGTTGCCTAAATGCCTACAGTTTCTACTCCTGTTACAAAGAGCCTCTTGGGGTGTGCCCTATGATCAGCAGACTGGGAAAGAGAAGATTAGGGCCCGGTTTACTGACAGTTCTGCACATTATGTAGGCACCACCCAGAAATGGACAGCTACAGCATTGAAGACTATTTTGGGACAACGTTGAAAGACACCAGTGAAGGAAAATCTTCACAGTGGGCAGAACTTGGGGCAGAACACATGGTCTTACATTTTGTTTGGAAGGAGAAATGGCCATATGTGCAACTGTTCACTGATTCATGAGCTGTAGCCAATGGATTAGCTAGGTGGTCAGGACTTAGAGTATGATTGAAAAATTGGTGAGAAAGACATCTGGGGAAGAAGTATGTAGAGAGATCTCTGCAAATGGGTGAAGAATGTGAAGCTACCTGTGCCCATGTAAATGATCATCAAAAGTGACTTCAACAGCAGAGGAGTTCAGTAATTAAGTAGATAGATGGCATGTTCTATGGACAGTCAGCCTCTGTCCCCAGCCATCCCTGCCATTGCCCANTGGACCCATGAACAAAGAAGCCAGGGTGGCAAAGATGGAGATTATGCATGGGCTTGACAACATGGACTGTAGTCACCAAGGCTGAACTGGCTACAGCTGCTCCTGAATGCCCGATCTGCCAACAGCAGGGATCAACACAGAGCCCCAGGGTGACCAGCCAGCGACCTGGTGGCAGGTTGACTCCAATGGACCACTTCCTCCATTGGAAGGACAATACTTTGTTCTTACTGGAGTAGATACTTATTCTGTTCATGGATTTGCCTTTCCTGCACATAATGCTTCTGCCAAAACTATCATCTGTGGACTTATAGAATGCCTTATTCATTGTCATGGTATACCATGCAGTATGTCTTCTAACCAAGGAACTCACTTCAGAGAAGTGAGACAGTGGCCCTGTGATCATGGAATCCACTGGTTTTACCATATTTCCCACCACCTTGAAGCAGATGGCCTGATAGAAAGATAGAATGGACTTTTGAAGACACAGTTACAGTGCCAATTAGGTGGCAANAGGATGGAGGACTGGAGCAGGGTCCTTCAGAAGATGGTATATGCTTGGAATCAGTGTCCAATATATGGTGCAATTTCTCCCATAGCCAGGATCTACAGATCCAGAAATCAAGGGGTGGAAAAAGGAAATGTTCNACTCATTATCACCCCTAGTGACCACTTGGAAAATTGTGTCCTTCCTTTTCCTGTGACCTTAAGTTCTGCTGGACTGACTAGAAATTTTGGTTCCAAAGTGGAGAATGCTCCTGCCAAATGACACAACAAACATTCCATTGAACTGGAAGCTTAGACTTCCCCCTGGGCACTTTGAGCTTCTGATGTCCTTAAGCAAACACGATAAGAAAGGAGTAACAGTGTTAGGAGGGGTGATTGGTCCAGATTACCATGGGGAAATTGGATTGCTTCTCTACAATGGAGGTAAGAATGGTTTTGTCTGCAGTGCAGGAGATCCTTTAGGGCAGTGGTTTTCAACCTTCCTAATGCTACGACTCTTTAATACAGTGACCTCAACCATAAAATTATTTTTGTTGCTATTTCATTACTGTAATTTTGCTACTGTTATGAATTTGTAATGTAATTATTTTTAGAGAGAGAGGTTTGCCAAAGGGGTTGTGAACCACAGGTTGAGAAACACTGCTCTAGAGAACCCTAACTAATACATATATATCCAANTATATTTTTCAAATATTTTATTTAAAAAATGTAGGTAAGAATACTTGCTGCCAAACCCAATGACCTGAGTTGGATCCTTGGAACCTGTACAGTGGAAGGAGAGAACACACTCCTGCAAGTTGTCCTCTGATCTCCACTGTACTCCCTGGCATAAACATGCATGTGTGTGTGCATAAGCATGCATGCACCTGAGTGTATGCACACACAATAAATAACTACATACAAATTTTAATTGATATTTGAGTTTCTGGTTACTTTCATTTAAAAAAACATCACTCAAAAAATTTAAATGAGATTAGGACAGAATTTCCAACAATTTCTGAAATTGCCAAAAGCATTTTTTCTGCAATTTTGTACTACCTATGTATGTGAAGTAGCAGTCTCGGCATGGAAAATTATGAACTCAAATTATCAAATAACTCTGAAGAACGTTTGAGATATTCTTCATCCTGTGGTATCAATGAAGGNAAGATATTCTTAAAGTAAGAATGAACCAACACTTCTATATCACTTGTATGCAAATTTGTCTTTATCTTTAATAAATGGTAAAATTATGTTTCTACCAAATAACTGTTTTCAAATAATTTATAATTTATTANCAGCAAATGTCCAACTTACCTATTTTATGTGTTGATGTAACTGGGGTCATATGAAACTTTCCCTGACAGAAGGGAGTTGAGAGTAGAAAAATTGTAAGAAGTCTTGGCCTAAAGCTAAGGTCAGACTGACTTTAGATCTGNAACTTCCATGTCGGGGCCCAGCTAATGTTCAACTTTTTGTTCTTTCAGCTCAAGAATTCATACAGCCAATTAAAGTTTTATGTAGATATACATATATGTATGTGTGTGCACACATGCATGCATACACACACTATCCTTCATGTTATACTTTTCTTACATTTTCATATTCAAAAGTTTTTAACATCTTCAAATGTAGTTTCATATATTAATTTAGTAATTAAATTTATGTACATTTTATAAAAATAACTTCTATAAGATTTTCTAACTTTTATCTTGAAATTTAAATTACCAGAGGCTTGGAGGTAGGCTGGGAGTAGGAATGGGCTCATCTTTTTAACAGTAATTACTAAGCTATTCTGGAAAATTGATTTTAAAGAAATAGATGATAATAACCTCTTATTTAATGACAATTTACCTAAACACTGTTAACTGCCACTACAGCTACATACTTAAATAGAAATCAGTATGTCATAACATATTCAAAGAACAAGGTACAGTTTAATCATTCTCAATGGAAATATAGACATATGATCCTTATAGAATTCTCAAAAGAAGAAAGAATGACTAAGAAATATCTCAAAAAATATTCATTGTCCCCAGCAATTAGGAAAATACAACTTTGAGATTTCATCTTATCCTAGTCAGAATGGTAAGATCAACAAAATAACTGACAAAATATACTGGTGGATGTGGGGAAAAGGGAATCCTCACTCACTATTGCTGGGATTGCAAACTGGTGCAGCCACTACAGAAATCTATATAGAGTTTTCTCAGATGCTAAAATAAATCCACATGTGAGCTAGGTATACCACTCCATGGCATATGTCCAAAGGACTTCACATCCTACTCCACAGACACTTGCTTATCCATGTTCATTGCTGCTCTATTCACAATAGCTAGGAAATAGAAACAATCTAAATGTCCTTCAAACAGCAAATGCATAATTGAAATGTGGTACACGTACACTAGGGAATACTGTTCAGCTATAAAGTGAAATCATGAACTTTGCAGATACATAGATAAAAATGAGAAATATGGGCTCTTTAGGGACAGGGCAGAAGGTGAATATAGAAGAAAGTGTGAGGAGATAAAGGGGAATAGCAGGGTACAGTGATCTGATAGGAGATATGGGAAGAGGNGGTTTTCTAGGGAGTGGACAGGGAAGTAAATACAAAAGAAGTAGAGAGGAAGATAAAATGACAAAAAGAAGTCTAAAAAGTCATAAGGAAACATATTTTTAGCTATTTATCTTTTTTAAAAAGAAGAAAAGAAAACCATATAAATGCATGTAATTCTGTGCATAAATATACATAGACAGTTATAATGAACTCTTCTCATCTGGGTGGACAATACTATCCCCTAAGAGCCAAAGAGCAACCTAACAAGACCCCTAAATGCCAGAGATGAGAAACCCTCTTTTGAGGTGTTGGCCAGGACTGTCCAAGAGACTCCCAAAACATACAGCCTATTGCTGTTGTCCTTAGTTGCCCTCAGAGGTGGAGTCCAGATTACTGAACACACTATGTGCTTCTTAAGTGNGCTCAGAGACCCCTGAGCTAGAACAAACCCGAATGCCTCCTCCCTGCGGACTAACTTTCATGGTACCAGAAGGCATGCAAACCTCCAAAGAAGGGATGCAAGAAGTCCCGCCCAGCTTTGGCACCTATGAACCATATCAATGGCCAGCATGGCACTATGGGTGCATAAGTGGCACAGATACCTTGGCAGTAACCAACAGCTCTCTAGTTGGACTTAAGACACTGTCAACAAGAGGAATACTATGCCTTGTGCTGGAAACCTAGCTAACTTGCTANTGAAGTCATGGTTACTGGAAGAGAATCTATAACCACTACTTTACTAAACAAGCATAATCCCTAACAACAATCTTAAGATTTGTCCCTGTACCCTCAAAGAAGTGTAATTCTTACCCCTCATCAAGGAAACTCTTCTTTGCCAAGACAGGATCACCACAGAAAACTACAACCAACCAAAATGCAGAGTAGTGGAGCCCAGTCAGTCCCAGTGGATATATCTACAAAACACTCCTGCACCTAACGCTCAGGGAACGTCGCTGAAGAGCGGGCAGAAAGATTGTAAAAGCCAGAGGGTCAGGGGGTTTGCTGCAAAGTCATGTCTCTGAGTAATGTCTGAAGCTACAGCCATAAAGTCTCTCTAACATGACTACCTAAACATAAGCTGAACAAGGAAGACACCAATAGGCTGCCAAAGTGGATGAAAAATCCAGGAGGCCTCAGCCATACAGAGAACTACAGGCAACTAAGGAATGCCAGGAGTGGGAGAAACAGTGTCCTCTGGAGAAGAACACATTAGTTGATTGTCCGGTGCCAAATAGTGAACACTGAAAACGTCTATATTGGGAACATTATACAGACTGAGCAGGTAATATTCAAGAATATATATGAATATACACATACATATATGAATGCAAAATGAGAGGGTTTAAAGGAAGGAAGGGGAAGAGAGATGTGTTGTAATTATATTATAATTTCAATAAAATGAGTTAAGGGGTAGAAAGAAAAGAAGGGGAGAGAGAAATAAGGACAGGTGAGAAGGAAAACATGATGGTGTAAGACATTCATCTGAGAATCTCTACCACCTTTTATTCTAAGATGAAAAAGTTAAAAGAAATTCTCAAGAGACATTCTTCTTAAAATTAAAGACACAAAACAATATGATTGGTAAAGAAATGTTTAAAAAGATACGAAGTTGTAATCTACATTTCAGCAGACAAGTATCAAAACTATATTAGTAATTAAATACTGTGGACATCACACACGTCTTAAATCATAAGTCTAAAATGTTCCTTCAGTTTGGTTTNGCTCTTTGATTTTTCAGTTTAGCTTACTTTCTGAAGGGCACGGTGACATGCAAAACAAATTGTTTCAGAATGTCAACATCTTCTAAATTTTATAAGTACAATTAAAGTTAGAAGACATAAAGCAAATTAAGAGCCTTAACTAGTAACTGGAAAATAACTTCAAAATTTGTGCTACACTGAAACAATATTAGCCTAAAACATCAAAAGGTAACATTACTAGCTAATGAACTTATTAAGATTCAAGGCAGCATCTAGCCTAGAAAAAGTACTTACATTGGCTTTCCACAAAACTAAAGCAGGTCATGCTGATGTGTCAGGAATAGTAATGTAAATGTCAGAAGGCTGTGTCTTTAAGTACATCTCATAGTATGAACTACAAAAGAAGGGAACTAAGGGGGAAAACTATAAAAACTAATACAGAGGAAATCTGAGCTAGGTGGAATGTAGAACCTATTTAAAATAACTTCTATTTGAACACAGAGACACTATTCACAACTACAGGCTATACTCATAAACACAAACTTACCCAAGTCCACACTGGCAAGGACGTTAGAAAGTGAGTGACATTCTAATATGGAAGTTATTTCAGGATAGTCACAATATCATTAAATCAGAAGAAATGAGAATTTATTCCTAGATCAAATTAAACAGCAAACTATCAAAATGACAGAAAAATGCATCTTTCAATAATTCAATTAAGATATTAATTCCCAATTCAAAAGACACAGACAAGCAAATTCTATCAAAAAAACAGAATCATCTCCTTGTGTCTCCAATAATATTTATTACCTTATCCTCAAAACCTGACACGGCCATGGTGTTAAAAATGAAAAAGATATTCCAAGTGATTTAGGAAATGAGTAAATGCCACTATTCTAATAGCTGGCAAAATAGACTTCAAGCTAAAACTAGTCAAGTCACACTATCAAAGGAATAACAGTTGCCCAAGAGGATGTTACAAGTCTGAGCATACAATGTACCAAACTGGGTACACCCAATTCTATACAACAAATAACATTAGAAATGAAGTCACAGATTAACCCTGACACAACAACGGTGGGTGACTGCATTATCCAACTCTCATCAACAGACAGGCCATGCCAACAACTACAACAACCAAAAAGAAAACAAGTAAACAAACAAAAAACCCAGAGAAACATGTGAGGGAAGTGACATCATGGATCAAATGGTCCTAACAAATATTAGAAGAATGAAGATATTTTTAGTAAACCAAGATTTGTATATGGTAAGACTTTGTCCTAAAGTAACATGGTTGTATATTTCTAGAATGGGAAAGATAAAGACAAAGCTTGGAAGCCCAAGAAGGTCATAAAAGTTCTGAGTAGGTTAATATAAGGCAAATGATGAGACTTGGATATGATATACATGATGATAAAAAGGATATTGAAATCTCCAAGGCCAAAGTGCAATCCTTTTTAAAAAATCAATGGAGTTCTCTTAAGTTATTGCTCTGCTCTTCATAGAATTTAGGGCTGGTTCCAATAACAAAAAGTGGGTGTGATCAGCAGAACTACTCAGACAGCTGAGTCTTTAACAACATCTAGATTTGTTTTAAAGATTGATTTTTGTCCAATCTTCATCTAAATGCTGTACAAAAGTTAAATGTTGCTTCTCTACTTTGGAGGTTTACATAGCACCTTCTGAAGCTAGTCCTCAAGGAAGAAAGAGGCTTTCAGGACAGACCCAGTTTGTGTCCTTCTGGCCCAGTGTCCAAAGTGCATAGTGTCTTCAGAAATAGGGACTTACCTTCCACCTCTGAAAGGTAGCCAAAAGCAACAGCAATAGCCTATAATGTTTGGGGAGTCTCTTGGGCTCCCCTGACCAACAACTCAAAGCGGGGGCTTCTCAGGCCTGGTGTTGGGTTTTTTGTCGTACATTTTCATTACCCCTTCATCAGCTGATTTTACATATACACATGTACATATATGAACAATTAAAGAAACAGAGGCCATGAACTTGAGAGCACAGGGTACATGGGAATGGCTGGGGGGAGTGAAGGAGGAAAATGATGTAATTATCTTTAATTTCAAATTCAAAAATTATGGCATTGCTGTGGACTATTAAGTCTCAGCCACAGGAATTTGAAACTACTGTCCATACACATGAATTTGTTGTGGCTTAATCAATTTATACTTGATATTTTGTTTAAAATGAATTGTTACATTTGGTAAAGACACCAAAAACTAAAACACTAAATCCAACAAGGTAAATAATTTAAGGGGAAGGGCTTACTTCTCTAGCTACAAGCTCTTTCCCTCATAAAAGACATTTTATGTGGGACTGATAGAATTCCTAAGCCAAAGAGCTCTTAAAGGTCAAATGTTAAATTTGTTTTAAATGAGAGAAGTTGTGAAGACCTTTCAGCTACAAAACTGTGATGATGTCCCATCAAGCAATTCTGCAATAAAACTTACTATATCATTTCTGTATATGAGAACATTGTCTCCAATGAGTACATGCTATCAGATGACCTCTACCAAAAAAACAAACTTATTGTACTGTTTCATTCATGTCACAAAAAATATACACAGCTCTTTATTGTGAAAGCGTCTTAATGCAGACACACCAACTATCTTCCAAACATTCAAGTTTTTCAAAACAAGTACCTCCTCTCTCAACCCATTTCTTTTAGGAAGTCTTGCTAAAAACTAGGTCTTCAATCTCATCATATAGTTATTTATCTTCCTTTCAACTTTTAAGAACCTTGGTTTTATTGCTTCAGTGAGCACTTGTCTTGTACAATATTGAGGTCCTTTAAGGCTTAGTAACTTCCAGTTTTTTGGCTTTGAATTTCCACCACTATTTGTGCAATATTTACAGTATTCATCCTTAACACAACATATCTGACTGATTAGGCACAATGAACTCATTTCCAACTGCTACTTACTAGCAAATCATTATACTAACTATGCTTCAGTTCCCCATATACTTTACAAGGTTCTTATATTCAAAACAGTATTTGTTACATATTTATGATTATTTAAGTTTCTACTAATATCTAGATTTACGTAATTCCATTTGTGAAGTGAAAATTTTATTCATATTTAATCCCCCGTCCAGCTAACAGTCATGCATGTAAAAATGTTCTTGTTGAATTAATTTAGCATGCTCTGGGGTTGTTCTGAAGGAGTACTGTAATTGTCCTCTAGTCATTTATCGAAATGTTAAGTTGCAACAGTTCTCAATTTTTCAACTAAAACAGGCTCCTAGTAACCAAGGACTTAAGGACAGTTTGGGATAGGAATTAAAAATTTGATGCTGCAGCAGCTTTAATTGGCTTCCATTGCTTACCAAAAGTACTGTCTCAGGCTGAGGCCCTTTAGATGATCGGAGTACCGAGACCAGCTGACCCTGTCTACTCTTGCCTGCTGTCACAGTAGATAGAGGAGATACTTATTGGTTCATAATCAGTATAGGATTTTTACCTTATAGAACCCCATCTTTCCAAGAAAAGTGCATTTAAAACTACATACTAATTCTTTAAAAAATGTAATGTATTTATATGAGTGTGTGTGTTTGTATGTATGTGTGAACATTTATGCAATTAGAGGTCAAAGGACAACTTCAGCAGTCAGTTCTCTCCCTCTTCTATATGGAGTGCAATGAACAAACTCTGGTCAGAAGGCTTGACAGCAAGCACCTTTACTCACGGAGTCATCCTGCAGCCCTCATGGATCTCAGTACTTCACCTCTTTTACATTTCCTCTACAATGTATCCATGTTGGTTTACATTTAAACTAATCAATTTAAATCTTAATGGCTGATCAAAACCAAAGTGATAAGAAGTGGTAACTATGTTTAGTCTATGGTTTAGGCCCCCTGGTAATTAATGCCGCAGGTGTAGCAGTACTTCATGTTGAGAAAAGCAATCTTAGACTGAGTTTCCTTCAACACTGCTTTTGTACCCTTCCAGCAGCAACTGAACTTTAATAGTACTGAGGTCTTTAAAACTTCTACCATATTTAATATATATACTATCTCAAATTATATGTATGTGCCTGTGGAACCCAGAAAAGGGTGTTTATCCCCTGGAGCTGGAGTTACAGGCCATTAGTATTCACTTTAAAGAAAGTCAAATTTGAATATATTACATTATAGTCATGTATCAACTATATCCTATGGAAGCCTGTAAGTAAATTTCCACTTTTCTCTAAAGTGAAGGTGTGCTAGTTGAATACTAGCCAAAATAAAGGGGAGATTTGTTTTGTTTTACATTTGTTTGTTTGTTTACTTATTTGTGTGTATCATGTAAACATACACATGCCACACTGTTTTGTAGCAATTTCCTCCAAGATTGAAACATACTATCCAGCAGAGACCCTCCTCGAGCCGGAAGGTAAACAACTTGAAACAGCTCCAGGAAATACCTGAAACTGACCATATTCACTAGCCCTGCACCCCCTCCACTAAATAAGGCAAGCTGAAACAAGGACTCAGACCAGACAAGCTGACTAGAAGAGAATTAGACTGGGACACCTGGGAAGGACACTCTCCAACCTGTTGGACTGCCTGCAGGATGTGCAGTACGCTCTAGGTTCCCAGCTTTTGTGAGCTGTCACCTACGCTGGCGTGGACTTTGATGGACTTTGATGATTTGGCCCTCTTTGAGCCAGTTCTGCTCCTGTAACCCCTCACCCATATTCTTGAAAGAAAGTCAATAAAATTCATTGGTTTACCAAGTTAGACTTTGGTGCTGTCTGTACTTTGATCCGTCATGGGCTCCCTATCTGGAGTAAGTGTCTCCCCAGGAAAAGTTTTGTCATACAACACACATCCTATGTGTGAAGATCACAGAACAATTTTTCCTTACTCATTTCTCTCCTTTTACCATGTGGGTTCCAGGGATTAAACTCAGGTCATCAGGTTTTTATGACACACATCTTTTCATGCTGAGCCATCTCAAGAGCCCTGTTTTGCTTTTTGAGATGGAATTTTTGGCCTGAAACTGATGGAGACCCTCTCACCATGGCCACTCTACAAGGAATTACAGGCATGAGTCATCACACCCATTTTAAAATATATATATATTTTTAAAATACAATGCTAACATAATCAACAGAAGTGTTAAAATCACTAATCATCTTTCCCCTATAAAATTCTTCAATGTTTTATATTAATAACCTGCTATCCTGGGATCGATTTGTGATATATATGTATATCATATATAATATATATACATATATCAAATATGCATCATATATACATATTGTGTATATGCATATATCAAATATACATCATATATATCAAGCAATTTACAGTTATATAAAATAGTGAAATTTAATGAATAATTTATGCTATAATCATGAATAAAAGAACAAATTATAAATCCTCTTTACTCTTTATTCAAGGTAAGTTTTCACTGTGTTTGTCTTTTAAAAAACAAGCTATGATTTGGACAAGGTAGCACATGCAGGTGAACCCAGCTCTTTAGAAGCTGAACCAGTAGGATTATTGAGTTCCAGGCCAGCCTAGGCTCAAAAGTGAGACAAACATAACTAATAATAATTAATAATAATAAATATTTTTTAAATTATAATTTGGAAATATGGTAGATCTGCTGCTGCCTTGCCATGTATAAGTACAACTGGGTGTAGGGTTGTTTTGAAACCCATCCGTAGACTGTATCCCATGCCCAGGGGTCCTCACTAGAGGGAGGTGCCTGGGGTGGAGGAAATACAGCAGGAACCTCACCCTGTCCACTGTGGCCCCACAGAGAACCCGGTAGAGAGTGCGAAACAGTTGTCCAGGACCTGGCCAGCGCTGAGGCCTCCATCAGGGCATCTACCAGGGAAGGCTGGGACCTCGCCCTGGGGCCTAGGAAGATGGCGGTACTCCACCACAGGGCTGGGTCTCCACCGCAGCGCACACCTTACCGTGAGCCCCCGACCCAGTTCATCTCTCTAGAGCTTCGCGCGCTGGGCCCTCGCAGCTCGCACGCAGACAGCCACGCAGCCAGACAGCAGCTTGGGCTTCTCCCGACAGCCACTGCGTGCCTGTGAGCGCCTTCCGGTGTGGCACCAGGTCCTCCTCCGTGCGCTTCCGGCTAGGCGCCCACGACCACCGTGCTTTCCATCCCGTTCTGTGCTGGGCTATCAGCTCACAGGCTGGACTTGGAAAGGCCCACTAAAGGTATCTGAACGCGGAGGTGACATTGCCGGTCCGACTTGTCACACCATACCCAAGTTCTTGACACGAATTTGGAGTACCATTTTAATATTTAGAAAGCATCATT
Organism: Neotoma lepida; assembly: GCA_001675575.1. Classification (NCBI taxonomy): domain Eukaryota; kingdom Metazoa; phylum Chordata; class Mammalia; order Rodentia; family Cricetidae; genus Neotoma; species Neotoma lepida. The sequence goes on along the minus strand of LZPO01008520.1, from coordinate 2,678 downwards.
GAGAAGAAACATCANGCCGGACTAACTTAACTGTTGTGTACATTTTGTGACTCCCTCAAAGAGCTTTACNGAGCTTTGATTAGCTGTGAAAGTCCTAAGACTTTAAATTCCTTCCTGAGCAACAACAATAAAATCTCAGAACAAAAAATTGGATTTTTTTTCTGTTCATTTCTGTGTGGTTTTGTAGTCTTCACAAAACATTTCTCTTCCAAATCATCATGTTCGAGTTAAAAATGAGAAGTTTCTTGTCCCGAATAAATGCACAAATACTTTTTTCAAATTACCGTAATTTTTTTCAGAAAAGCGTCAAAATATAACGTTTATCTAAGTTGTTAAGAAATAGTGCCTAAATTAAATACATCTTCTTTAATAATATTAATCCTAATTTTTAATAATAAAACCGCATTATATATGTAATTGAATCAAAACAGGTGAATTCAGCATTTCAGAAAAATCATGGAATGCCTGTTGATTTTCAGTTAACCATTCAGCCAAAGTAGGAACAATAGACCTGCATGTCCTACTTCTGTTCTAAAACTTTGTTGAATAACTAAAAGGGGAAATGTTTTAGGTAATAGAATTTTTTTTTTTATTTTGCTTGAAGGGACACAAAAAGTTTGCTTGTTTCCTGAGGAGAGTGAAGGACTGAGAACCTAGATAAATTATTTTTTCTCCCTGACTAGAGTCCCTCTTCTGCTCCTGGTCACGGAAGTGCAATGGGATGGCACCAGGCTACAGATTAACCTTGAGACACAGACTAAGGCAAGATATTGCCATTTTTCCTTCACAGTAAATGATATTTCCGTAGGAACATGGGTACAGTTGAGGTATTGACCTAGGATGTTATTGTCAATGTTATTTATGCTTTCAATAAGTAAGGCTAGTATAAACACCACTGTTTAAGAGCCAACATATCAATTAGGTAATCATTTGGGTTTGAAGGCAATTCAAGAAAACAGTGTTATACAAATAAAGTATGATTTATTATTTTTGAGAAGAAAAAACCCACTTAAACTTTTTAAAACTTAAATAATTTATCTTTTATTTCTAAAGATTCTGCTGATTTATAATGGAAACATAGGCAAATTGCCTTATATATTTACCTATAGATATAGTTCTCTTCATTAGAAAGATGTTTTATACTTTATGAAACATTTTATATATATATATGATTTCCAATTCTGCTCTTGATAGTGATGATCCATGAGAATATCACACTTTTTAGAGCAGAGTGATTTAATTACTGCATTTAGAAAAACATTTTAATTTTTTAAATTTTATTTGTGTGGATGGGTGTTTTCCCTGTATGTATGTGTGTGTGTACCATTTTCATGCCTAAATATCCTCAGGGGCCATAAGAAGGCATGGGATCCCTGGAACTGGAGTTACAGACAGTTGTGAGTCACCATGTGGGTCCTTCTGCAAGAGCAGCAAATGCTCTTAACTGCTTAGCTGTTTCTCCAGCCTCCTGCATTCATAAATTATAAAAATTAATGTCAAATATTTTTCTCAAATTATTTATCCCCTTGAGAAAATGTTAATATTTTCCATATGAAATTACATAAAATTTAGAAACNTGAATGGAAATTTAATAATGCTTNCTATAATAACAAGTGATATTTTTTTCACTTCCTTTTTCTCTCCTACTTTGGAAATCAAACTAAAATTAACTTTCTCTTTGCTTTAATTGCTTACTACCAATATAAAAATTAAAAGAAACTTCCTAGCAATTGTGATGGAATACTAATTTAAAATGTGTTACAGTCATTTATGCTGTGGAACATTTGTTTAATGATGCAAAGATGTGTTGCATTCTTTTATGTTACATTTGTTTAACTCTGTGAAGCTGTGTTACTTTGCATGTCTAAAACACCTGCTTGGTCTAATAAAGAGCTGAATGGCCAAGCCAGGAGAAGGGATAAGCAGGATTGGCAGGCAGAGAGAATAAATAGGAGGAGGTATTGGGAAGAAAAGATTGAGGAGCAAGACCAAGGAGAGGAGGACACTAGGGGCCAGCCACACAGCCACACAGCNAGCCATGCAAGTAAGATACACAGAAGTAAGAAAAGGAAAAAGCCTAGAGGCAAAAGGTAGACAGGATAATTTAAGAGAAGAAAAGCTGACTAGAAACAAGCCAAGCTAAAGCTGGGCATTTATAAGTAAGAATAAGACTCCGTGTGTATGTGTTTATTTGGGAGCTGGGTGGTAGGCCCCCCAAAAGAGTCAAAGAGCAAAAAGTAAAAACAACCAACTACAAGCAATCTTAATGTCTTACTTTAAAAGAATATGTAACCATGNATTGAATAAATTTTGAGCATTCGTCTTATATGGTTCTGTCATTGGTCAAACATGAAATAGTAACAATGGGAATAAATTTCNAGCATTAATTTTAGATGGTTTTATCATAGGTCAAACATAAAGTGGATTAGCACAAAACTAGTTANAATGAATAAGTTATTTTGTATTTTCTCTTGATATACGTAACTAAGATATACAACTAACATGAGACATATGGAATTGCCACTGGTATAGCATACCATACTGTTTTATAATAAGCCATTTTAAATAGTCAGGGGTACCCTGCAAAACAACAATTAAAATAGTGTACCCTGCAAAACAACAATTAAAATAGTATAGTAGATTGGAACACGAATCTTAAAAGGTCTTATAATAAAAAG
>LZPO01008519.1:35195-59385 GCA_001675575.1 Neotoma lepida | reverse complement strand
ACAGAGCAACTCACCAAAGCCAGGATTCAAAACCAGATCCCAGGCATGAATGCTTCCTGCTCTGCTTGTACGTTTCAGTAAAACTCATGTGTCTTGTTTTCTTTGTTTACCAACAGTTAAGCAGTTAAGGACCTGAAAGTTCCATTCCAATGGAGTGAAGTCCACTAGATCCACCATATTTTCCAAGATNTCAAGCCTCTCTGTTTCTGAACCTCAGCATACCTAAAATGTCTACGAATGAATACGCCAAGATGNGGNAGAAAAATTAAAAGATGATTGACAGTTGACTGACNCCAAAGTCCTATGAGCTTTTAGGAAGGTGAAGAAGACATGAATAAGATGTGACTGCCCAGGGTTGTGTAACTCGTTTCACAGTACTCTCAAAACACACAACATGGTCACATTATCCTTCCTCTCCATCTATTTCTCCTGCTTTCTGGTTAANCTTCATTTCTTTCTTTCCTGTCTTCTCTACTGTGTGACTTGAAAGACTGAAATCTCCAGACTGAAATCCCCTGACTTTTTGGTTTATCTGCTGCCAGCTAGCTGGTAGGTAAGACTGAGAGACCCAGAGGGCTGCAGAGACTGCTCTGTGAACAAGGCCCTTGCTGCATAAGCCTAAGGACCTGAGTTCAGATCTTCAGCATTCCCATAATTCCTGTGGATCGTAGCACATCTTTACATCTGGGTAGGGTAGAAAAATGAATATCCTGGGGCCTTGCTGGGTAGCAAGACTAATCAAAGTGCCAAGGTGTAGGTCAGTGAAAGACTAGACCCTCCCTCAATAATAATAATAATAATAATAATAATAATAATAATAATGTGGAGAGTGATTGAGAAAGACACCCAGCATTGACCTCTGGCTTCTACAAAAGCATGAACACACATGTGTACAACACATACACACACACAAAAGAAGGAGGAAGAGAGGAGAAGTAGGCAAAGGAGGAATAGGCAAGACCTAGGAACATGACCTGTAGGATAAAGCCAAGGTACCTCTGTTCCTTCTGTTCCTTTCCTACCAGATGATGGCTTTGTCGGTGGTTGATCCTTTCATCTGAAACCCGTGTCACTCTTCCTTCTCTCTGCTACAGTGTCTGTCTCATTCGAGAGACAGTTTCCTCCCACAGTCCTTCATGCTTGACAGAGGTAAGAGTTTTTAGCCGACAGCAGTCCCTTGGTGATTCAATGGCACATCATTACATTCTCTTCAATTGACTCTGATTGTGACAACTGTCTCCTGTAGGAGCCCCTGACTGTTAGAGTGATGAACAGAGAGGAATTCCCTAAGCTCACCCTCCNGGCAGGAATACAGCAGGAGGTCTTAAGAATATTTCATCAGAGCAGAGAACTGACCTTGGAAATCTGTGGTCTGCAGTCACAACAACAGGGCTCCTGGAGTCAACAGTGCTGGTGGTGACAGACGAAGGGTGGGCTGAGGTCAAGATTGGCANTTGGCTATAAAGCCAGATTAGTGCTCACTAAGATTATGGGTACTGCCCCCAAGGACTGGACATAAAAGGAAANGCACATTTAGAGTACCGAACTATTAATTTAAAATACTGGTGATTACAACTTACCAAGCAGCCTTCAGTCTAATATTGTCCTGTGTCTGTCCTGTAGAGTTAAATATGCAGCTTGTAGGGTCTCTAGCGGTGAAGTAAAGTCTTGGATAATTAGAAGTGGAATCCTGACACTTGAAATGGGGAATTAAGTGAAGCATACTTGAGGTGGAGAACTCAGTAACTCCAAATCCCCCTGTCAACATCAGGAGCATATGAATGAAGGACAGTAATATTAAATGTAGGCTAAATTTATTTATGGGCATGCACTGTCTTGGGATTTGGCATTTAATAAATCGACTTTAGCACCCTGAAAAGGTATTAACAGTCTTGTGACTGATTAATTTAATTTGTTCATCATGTGGCATCCACAGTAAAAAAAAATTAAATTGAGAAATTATTATGGCAAACTGTGAATGAATGAGGGCAATGGCTAAGGGGGGTGAATCTAATGCTATTCANCTGGCCCTAATTATATTCTGGGAAGGGACAGGACATGACTTTAACAAAACAATAAATATTTCATTATAAGGTACACCACATCTCTCAAGGGCTTTCCTGAAGATACAATCAATGAACGGATGACTATATATGGGTAGAGGATGCCCNCTTCTTCCATCTACCTGGGTCCTTGCTCCANAGTCCTGTGTATTAAATAGTCATGGTAGCAGGAATAGAGCTATGCATGAGCTCCATAGCCTGGACATCTTTCTACATATGACCAGCCACTACTAAAGCTGAGGACCNAGCTACCAGCACCTGAAGTCAATANTGAAGCAGATACAGCATCATTCCNGGATGTGTCAGCTGCTTTATAAGTCACATGGGTTACATGAAGTTTATTCATCATGGAAGGTTATAACTTTATTTTCTAACTGGTTAAGAGGAAGTGGGAACTGAGAGTTCTCTCAATGTGTGCACAGGTATACATGCATATGTGGATGTGGAAGTCAGAGGTCAACCTTGGGTGTTGCTCATCAGGAGCTATCCACCTCGTTTTTTGGACACAGGACCTCGGACTTGTTGACTTGGCTAGATTTCTGGCCAATCCCAGATATTCAACTGCCTCAGACACGGTTTCTCTGTATAACAGCCCTGGCTGTCCTGGAACTTGTTTTGTAGACCAGGCTGGCCTCAAACTCACAGAGATCCACCTGCCCCCCCCCCCCCAGTGCTGAGATTAAAAGTGCTTCCTACTTCATTGGCTTTTTAATGTGGGTTCTGGAGACTACACCTGGGCCCTTGTGCTTGCAAGGGTATCTCCCCAATCCAGGCTATAACTTTACTCTCAGGGGAATACATATGTAGTTGGATGCAGAGTCACCTTCTCAGTCTGCAAAGCTTCTGCTAAATCTATAATGTCTTTATCAACATGATATCCCAACCAAAATTGTGTCNTGTTACNGTTTGAATGTGAAAAGTCCTCAGACTCATGCTTTGACCGCCTGGTCCCCAGCTGGTGGCANTGTTTAGGGAGGTTGTGGAATGTTTGAGACNTGGTGGCTAGCAGGCTGGATCTGATTGCTAGGGATGGTCCTGACGNTGGTACCCTGCCNCTGCTTCCCACTTCATTTCCGTTTCCTACACTGCCAAGACATGCAGAGCCATTGTAACATCCTGCAGCCACCTTCTACTTCCTACCATGATGGACGGTAATTCAAACCCTGTGCCAAAACAAAGGCTCTCCTTGAAGTTGCTTTTGTTGTGTATTCTGTAACAATGGTGAGNACCAACTAATACCCACTGCGTCTGCCCAAGGAGCTCATTTGGTGGTGAGGAAATTGCANCCATGAACTCATCCTACTGGAGAACTTGGTCTTTCAGCCTTACAAGCCGGAGGCAGCAGTGCCAGCAGAACACTGCAGTGGCTCAGCCACAACTCAATTAACTAATGGCAACCCTGAAAGGCCACCTGGTTACTCAACAGCAGGGCTTCTTAAGCATTTTCCATTCATGACCATTTTCACCCAAGAAATTCTTTTTTTTCGATGCTTAAGGACAAATTTATTAGCTGTGGAAACCAAACCCCTACAACAGGCAAAGTACATCTCAGCGGCTGCCCAGAGGNTGAGGNTGGAGGAGAGAAGGAAAAATGCCATGGCGTCTGAGTTGGTGAGACACATGGTAGACAAACAGCACATGGCAGGGAGGGGAGCTTTAGAGAAGAAGTAAGGAACCCCAACATGTTGGGGAAGCCCAGAGTTGGGGGGAATGCATATCCTGAGCAGATATAGAAAGAAAAAGGAAAAAGGAAAAGTTATGCTTTTCTGATTAATTCAGGAAGCAGGCAGGATTACAAAGCTTCNTGTCTAAGGTATAAGAAAATGCTCTGGGGTTGAGGACAGGGATTCTGAGAAGAGGCAGTACAATATTTCATTATAGGAATAATTATNCCANCTATTTCTTCAGCNTGGCTTAAGGTGAGATCATCTTTCCAGNNGTGGTCTCTTGGCACAGTGGTCGACCTAGCCTCCCAGAGATCCTATTCTCTTGACCAAAGGAGCTTTTTAACCCAACAATTCTGATGATGCTTGGTATATAGGTATATAAAATAGATATACAAATCCAATATTTACTGATAATCATAGAGAAATTTATTTCAAAACAATTATTTGGAGTACATATAATTTTGTCATTTATTAAAGGTGAAAGCAAATTTACATACTAATGAGAAGGGTGTGCTTGTTTATTTTCACATGAAAAATTAAATCTTGGCTGAATATTTGAAACTGCATGACAAGGACCATCATCAGCATTTTCCAGAGTCCACTGATATTTCCATTTTATAATCATCAGTGCTGAGCACATGGCTTTGCATAAATATGCAGAGCAAGATGGCAGGATTATGTTTAGTGCCATTTCAGAAATTGTTGGAAAATCTGCCGTAATCTCAAGCCAAAATTCATTGAGTGGTGGTCTGTGACACTCAAGTCGGCAACTCAGACAGGAATTTTTAAAAACTCAAACATTTCAACACAGCTCAATCCAAAGATATACTAATTTCATACTTATATGCTGAGGAATTATAGTAGAAAATATTAAAAACCTATTGCTTTCTGTAATGCAAACACTGTGCTTCTAGAAGAGCAGAAAATTCTGTATATGCTGTAAAATATTTATGATTGCTAACATACAAGTCTCTAGAATCTGAGCCAGGGTGTTTCATGTGGTATTTGTNGGCATTATGTGATATGATGGCACATACACTGTAAAGTGCAGGATTTATGTGTTTAGAAGCAAGTCTGCAGTCAAGTCCCACAATGCAACGTGGATAATCAAGGCTAGAAACACCTCAAATTCATTACACACTTGATTTTGAATTGATATGTTGGCCATTGAACACCTAGAAACCTTTTATTATTGCCAACATTTTGTTGAGCCCTGTGTTCAGCTATGCTACCCCATAGAGATTCAGAAGGCAAGTCTTATTAGATGCTGTGTCTTAAGGTGGCGGTTCTTAACTGCTGCCTTGGGTCAGTGAAACAAGGGTTAATCTAGATGTACAGAACTTTGCCCATACCAAATAATCTTCTAATGGAATTGTTTCTTGACCCAGAAAGCGTGTCAGAAAAGGGCATATCCAAAAGAAAAAGAAACTCCCCCAATGAACACAAAGGTGATCCCATGAAACTAGAAATCGGTACTCCCCTTCATGCCCGGCATTTTAGGCTCATCAAGTCCCTGAGCAGCTAGAGATAAGGTGGGAGTTGAGGGTAAGTGCATCTCTACTGGCTAGACTTATTGATCCAGACTTCTAAGAGAAAATTGTTGCTACAAATAGACATGGCAGACTTTAGGATTCAGAAATTCACTGGTGTGCATCTTAGAGATCGTACATCAAGAGCTGTGATCCAGGGAAACTCAATGAACTAAGGGAGACGAACCCAAGACTTGGGCCCCAAGGGAATGAAGACCTGGGTGCTGACAACTGTGAGGATCTTGGAGTTCCTGGTGGGAGGAGAAGGTAGGNTGATGAACATAATAGGTGCAGCAGAGTCCATACGCTGTATGAAACCATTGCTCCTGCATTTTTCAGTCCCCCTGTACACTGAAAACAGTCATGTTTAAAGCCACCATTTGCCTTCCAGGTTAGACTCCNACTAAATTAAGTTCCCTTGAAATAATGCAATGATGAAGGGGGATGTCATGGTTTCCCCTTGGTTGGTATGGATATGGTTTGGGAGTATAAATATACAGAAAGAGATAAGAAAGAGAGGAAGTAAGGTAAGAGAAGACCTGGGGGAGGAAGAGGAGGAGGTGGTGAAGGAGGAGGAGGAGAAAAGAATTGAGAGACTTGATGAGGCTAAAATGCGGGGGTCAGGGGAATACTACTTTCTGTTTTCACNGGATCACTGTTGTATTCACTGGGCTCCCTTCATCTTTGGCATCGAATTGATTTTGATGTTTGACAGAGAGAAAAAAGACAGAATGTTTATTTTCCTGGCTTCTCCCCTATATTGCTGTGCTTGGGTTGTGGCTGCCCATCTGGAGCTGTAAAGGCCGTCAGTGACACTCTTGTTGCTGCTGAAGTTTCCCCAGGTTCCAGAATTGCCTATTTTTCCTTTTATGCTTGGGCTTGGGCATAGGGACAGCTTCCTGCCAGGACTAGACTCTAGGTGATTCCCCATTACCCTTGCTTGTGATTTTGCTCTCCTGTGCACCTGGTCTCTGCATTAAATTCCCTTCAATGCACTNAGAGTGGTCCATCCATTCCTTCCAGGGGCCTGGTTGGTGGCCAGTTGTTATGTCTGTGAATAGCATGCCAGGCATGTACAGTGTGGTTTGAGATACCAGCTACAAAATCCCTTCTATAGAATATTATTAACAAATATTTCATTTATGAGCTAAAAATATTCAAGCCTTTGTATAATAGATAGTATGATTTCTTCTCAGAGATTGATGTTTGATAGTATTGAAAATTTCAAAATTCCTTTTCTGTAATTATTTCTTCAGGAAAATATTCGCTAGCCTCTCTGTTGAATTATTGACTACTGATAGATTCTGGTGGAAAGGCAATCACTGACTTCAGTTTGTGCCAAGCAGTGAGCCCACCAGACTCCATCAGATAGTTCCAAAACTGGAGTTAAAGTCAGTGAGTCACAAAAGAAAAAAGAGATGAATATGGTAAAGAGACTTGTGGGGAGGAGAGAAGAGAGTGAAGGGATGAGAGTAATCATAGCTAACTCAAACGCACCCACAGAAGCAAGACCTCAACAAATCATCACATTTAAGAAGACACCTGACAGATTAGGAAAAACACAACAGTAAAGAGGGGGAGNGGAAACACACCAGGTGTTATGGTTTGAATGAGAATGGCATCCATAGGCTCAGATATTTGAATGCTGATAAGCAGTTGGTGGAACTCTTTGGGAAGGATTAGGAGGTGTGGCTTTGTTGGAGGAGGTGTATTACTGGGGGAGGGCTTTCAGGTTTAAAAAGCCCAACCATTCCCACATAGCACCTCTCTCTCTACCTCATGCTTATAGATAAGATGTAAGTTCTCAACTACTACAGTGCCATGCCTGCCTGCTGCCATTCTCTATGCCGTGATGAGCATAGACTCTGACCCTCTGCAACCATGGGCTCCAATAAACCTTTTCTTCTACGAGTTACCTTAGATATAGTGTCTCTTCACAGCAATAGAAAAGTAACAAAGCCACAGGACGGAAACACACATACACACATAACGTTCCCGCACGTGCTCGTGAGCATCATAGCTAGGAAGGGCAAGACTCTCAGCTGCTAAATGACACAAGCTTAAACAGGTGCATGGACCAGCTTTTACTTCTCTCTCCACTTCTCCCTTTCCGTGTCCCTCTCTCTTTATTTTACATGTGCTTTTGGAAGATGTCTTAAGCAATAGTTAGAAAATCGGTATGAAAAGTACAGAAAGAACTCTCCCCCCACCAAAGAAATTACAGTTTCCCTGAGTTCAAATAGCCAGACCTATTATTTGCACTGTACTTAACAGAGCTAAAATCCCATTTGTGTTTGGGACGTGTGATCACTAGGATCATCATTCAATTAGAAAGCAAACCCACTGTTTCAGATCAGTCTGACCCACTGAAACCCAGTCCGATGGACATGTCATAATTTAGCCTGTTAATTCCATTTAGGCCATTGTAAAAGATAAATGAAATCGGAGATCTCAGCCTTGTCTCTGGTTTTGGCTGCCTTCAGTGTGCTGTTATATAATTTTGATATTATTTATTTTTACAGGGCCTGTGGGGTTTGTGAGTCTGTGGAGATAGCCTTCCAGGCAGTCATTAAATGTGCTTGCATAACCCCTTTATGAACTGCCAGGATAATCTCTGGAATGACCAGCAAGCTTCAGATGTGACTTTGTGATTCTGTTTTGGGATATGAACACCTGCAGGGCCCTCAAATAGCAAGAACAAAGGAGAAACCCACAGTAAGCGTTTGTAACTCCAACCTCCCTCTCAAGGTTTAAAGAGCCCCACTGTTTGATCCAAGGCCACTGTCTTCTTAACTTCAGAATTGAAAGCAGTGGTTCTCAACCTTCCTAAAGCTGAGACCCTTTAATACATTTCCTCATACTGTGGTGACCCCCAACCATAAAATTATTTTCCTTGCTACTTCAAAGCTGTAATTTGCTACTTTTATGAATCATAATGTAAATAAATATCTNTCCTTTCCTGATGGTCTTAGGTGACCCCTGTAAAAGGGTCATTTGACCCCCAAAGGGGTGGATACCTACAGTTTGAGAGCTGCTGATCTAAAGCATCAGGGAAAAACAAAACAAAACAAACAAACCTAAAACTGTATAAGCTGCTGAGAGGCCTTAGCAGGCAAAGGTGCTCTCTGCCTAGCCTGACGATCTCTGTACAACTTCCTGTCTGCTCTCACTAGTAAAGTATTGCACACTCAGAATTTGCGAAGAGGGCAAATCTCATGTAAATATTTTTTTACCACAATAAAATAAAATAAATCAAACCCTTCATGGATTCATGGATTCATTAGCAACTGTTGCAGAACATGGATGACAGGAACCCTGTGATAGCTGAAGGATCTGTACATATGAAACCACAGGGGACCAGAGACCATCCAGGGTAACTTTCCAAGGACAAAGGTACACAGAAGACCTGGGGTGCTTACTTATCTGGCCTGGCAGAGATGTCGTGCAGTTGATAATAGCCTACATCTTTCCCTCCCCCCACCCTCAAACCATGGTACTATGTTTAATGTGGTCTAGATGTGTATAAGAGACAGCCCCCCACCCTCAAACCATGGTACTATGTTTAATGTGGACACCTTCTCTACGTGGAATCGCACTTGTCTTTCTGTGACAGCTTATGTTATCTCACAGATTACCCTGAAATCTTATCCCTATTGTTAGATTTGTAGAATTTAATTGTTGAGGCTAAAGCTCATTCTACCCCACACTGCTCCACATTTTCTGTTTCCACTCATCTGTCAGTGGGTAGTTAGATTGTCATAAGGATAGTAAATGAGGTGCTGGTATCTCTTTGAGATCTTCCTTTCATTTTGGGGGGTGGGAGGGTAAATACCCAGAAGAATCGTTGGGAACACATGGCATTTCCTGTGTCTGATGAATCTCTGCCCTCTTTCCTATAGCAGCTGTACCATGCTGCCTTCTCACCAACTATGGACCAAGTTCTAATCTCTACAACCTTGCCAATGCTGTGGCCCTTTTTGATTACTCATAACAACTATGACGGCATCACTTATTGTGGTTTCACATATATTTCTCTGATAATGGTAACATGGAGGGTTTTTTTTAGTAATGTGTCCATTGGAGATATGTGTGGTGTGTGTGTATGTGTGTGTGTGTGTGTGTATGTGTGTGTGTGTGTGTGTGTGAGAGAGAGAGAGAGAGAGAGATTTAAGTTCTTAGACTATTTTAAAACCAGATTATTAATTTTTTTACAATCAACTTATAATAATTCTTTACAGATGTTGGAGATTAATTCATTAGCAGTCATAGATTTGAAATGTTTTTTTGAATTTCATATGTGGCCTTTTAGCTGCTTGCATAGTCCTTTGGTATGCAAAAGCTTGTTGTTGTGTTGTTTATTACTGGTTTCATTGACTGTACCTTGAAAGTAAATGTATCTTCTCTCTCACTAATTTTAGTTGGATTCTATTACTTTTATGATATGTAACACTTTAAAATTTGAAAACCATGTAAGGCCAAGAACAAATCACTATGAGTCATATGGGGAGGGAAGAGGCAAGATCCAGACACCCTGAAGATTCAAGAATCTTCTAGAGTGTCTCTTCTAGCCGCATCAGGCATTTGGATAATGTAAGCAGTGTGGGCCATCTGTGGACAACACTATATGGTATTGAGTCCAGGGATCAAGATCCCAAGCATTCAGCAAAGGCCAAACAACAATGAGATCTCCAAGTATGGATAGGAACGTGTCTTAAAATTCCCATATCTAACTAGGAACTCATGCCCTGTAGCTGGCTTGGGCCAAGTCAGGAGCTNTGAACTTTCTCTTCCAAGTAAGACTGTTTTTGCTATTACTAAACCAAATACCAGTGTGTCTTGGCCAAGAACTGGATTTTTCCTGATTTTACCTACCTCTTCTCATGCATGATTTTAATTTCTTCCATAGACTGGCAACCTCTTCATGAGATGTAAGGAGACTCCAATGATAGTGTGTGGGCAAACCAGTTCAGTTCCTGAGGAGTGTTGGTCTGTATGGGATAGGCTACCTTGGGTGCTCTTAAAATTGCCTCAGGAGGAGATTACCTTGCCCGAAGTCTTAAATTATCTGAAAACTGCTTTGACAACCAGAATAATAGAGAGGATGTGCAGAGAAAGCAGGATCACGTTTGATGAGCCAATTGGCTCTTCTCTGGGCAGGGGCTGGATGGTGCACGGGAGACCCGGAGAGCCAGAAGGACAAATGCAAGCAGAGCTCATATTGTAGAATAACAAAACTTCTATGGAGGATCACAGTGAGGACACCTCTGGATCTCATGGAGACAGGGGGAGCAGAGGTCTGGAAGGGGACCCAGGAGTGCAGGTCTGGAGGAAGATGCAATTGGGTAGATTGCAGACAACCTTTCACTTTTGAGCTTCCCCTCCAAAACTAATTAGAAGTAAGTTTTCTCTTCCATTTTAAATCCATCATGGGTTATCTCCCTGGATACTACGGAAAGTCTGCTGTAATTAATTAGCACTCTAAACTGTTTTCAACTTGTTTTTTGGATAAAAATATTGTCTCTATGATTAATTGATACCTCTGTAAGGGCATTCAAAGTCTTGGTCATTTTTTTGCCCTCCCTAGTATTTAGCTCTCCTGAAAATAGAAGACTTAATTAATAAACTCTCATTGCATGAATGATTGAATCATATTTTTTAAGAAAACAGCATTTCCTAATAGTTTGTAAATGTCGGCATCGCCTCTGTGCTGTTGTAAGACAAGAGGGTCTCTTGAGAGGGATGAAACTTGCAGGCTGCCTTTCACACTCATTTATCATCTTTACATTGTCTTCAAAAGCATTTGAATTTTTGTTATAATCTAAAATACCTAACTCCAGATCACCACCCAAGCCAACTGGAAACATACTTGAGGATCCTGGAGATTTGTAGAGAACAGAGTTTCCCACACGGCTGTGGTTAAATACTGTGTCACAGATGTTATTAAAATGGTGTATCACACAAGCCCCTGCTCACCCTTGCCCAGCAGGCCTGTTTTCTAGAGCTCCTGTACAAACTGCCACTGAATGCTTTTCTCTTTGAATTCCCTTTTGTTCTCAGACGAGCAAATATTTTTAGCAAACAGCAAGACTAATGTGACTCTCCGCTAAAAATGGCCAACATCGGTATAAACAAAATTTATTTAGTAGCAGAAAAGTGCCTCTGTGCAATTATCTTGTTTTAACACAAAGGGGATATTTTACAATTACAAACACCTGTTGACAAATTTCTAACTCTCTCCATGGCTGCAGATGCTGCTGGGTTTCGCTTTGTTCCTACACTTAATAGTCTCACTAATTATAACTGTTTAGAAGTATGGCCCAGAAATATGTTGCAGACACATATTGAAAGCATGTTATCTGAAAATAACACAAATTAAAATAGAAAATCAAACATAGCTATAATTAGTTGATAAGTAGAATGGTCATTTCTTCCTAGAGAATTATTTTAGTGACTGGATGTAGGCAAAAGGTCAGATCCTCCACACATTTAATATGAAGGAAAATATTTTCCTTTGGGCTTTGCAAAAACTCCTGAAAACCTTTGATATATTTTACTTGAATTTGCAATATACATTTAAACACTTATAATCTTTATGATATATCTTTCTCTTAGTCACAGGTCCTGTGTAGCTGAGAGTGGTGATGTTGGATGTGTTGTGGTCCTCTCCTCAGAACCAGGTGAACTTGTAACTATATGGTTAAGTTATGTATCCTTTCTGTGTCTTGCTGTCTCACCAGTACCTCAGGAATAACACTCAGACAGGCCAGGTGGGAACGAAAGCCATGTTTCCTGAGTCAATTTCCTTAATAGAAATGCAGGAAGGAAACTGTAGGCTCCAGGAAGAAGCAGGATGTTTCCTTCCTGGTTGTTTTCTGCTGTTGCCCCTGGTCAGTCTGTCTCTCTTCTCTTCCTGTGACTATTGTCTTAGCTATGCTTCTGGTAGCAGAAGTCCATACTTACAGCAGCCATTGAACCAGTATGAGAATTTTTCAGTGTATAAGGATCCAGCTTTCCTATCAGAAANGCTACTAAATACATCCAACCTTCAGTCTCTGGGCCACAGGATAGCTATAAATATAGTGTGACACAAAATCTTAAACTTAGTTAAAACATTATGAGTTTCTTTGTTTGCTCATTTGTTTTTGGTAACTTGATCAAGCAGTTCTAGAGTGTGAATTTTACAGATGACAGCACTTGTTGTGATGTCAAAAGGTTGAACTTGACTGCGCCAAGTCAAGTCTGTCTTCAAAGCTCATCAGCCTTCTGGGAACCTCCTATGTCATCAAAACTGTCAGCATTAGCTGAGCAGTGACTTCCCTAGGAGGCCTGAGTGTCAGTCTCACACATCACCCTGCAAGTGTCTCATTTTTCGTGTTTCAAACACAACTCCAGTGGTAATAACGTTGCTGAAATCACTCCCTGTAATGACTCCGGCTTCTCTGTTGACTTCTGCAGTCACCTAGTGAACAATTGATTATACTTAGTGTGTTAATTACCTGTCTTGGTGCTGTGATCAAACATCCGACAGGAAGTAATGTGAGGGAGGAAGCATTTAGGCTCACAATTTGAGAGTATTTGCCCATCACGGTGGGGAAAGCNGATAGGAGACGCTCCCATNTATAGCGATGGGAAGACAAGGTTGCTAGGTTAATCTTTGCAGATTAGTAAAGAGGATGCTGGTACCCGATCTCTCTCTCCACTTTCCTCATTATTCAGTCTAGAACCTCAATACATGGGGGTGGTNTGGTCCATCCATACTTAGGGCAGATCTTCACCCTCTGTTAATCTCTGGAAAAGCCTTCACAGATATACCTGAAGANGTGTCTCATTAATGGCCTAGGCATTTCTTTTTAAAGAAATTTAATATTTGAAAAATCCATAAGTATATACAATTAATCTTGATTGTATATGCCCCCAATCCCTTCACTCCACTCTTCTTTCCTACCTTCTCTTCCAGCTTCAAGTACTTCTTTTTTTTAATAATCCATTGAGACCAATTAGTGTTGCCCATCTCCATGGCTACCCATGGCTGCACAGTTATCCAGTGGGGCATGGACAAACTGCCAGGGGCCAACCTCCAAGAAAAGTGACTCTCCATTTCATAGTAGTCATCAACTAACTGGCAATAGTTCCTCAACTAGGAGTGGAGCCTCAGGATCTCCTCCCTCTTCCATGCTGGAATCTTTTATCTTGTATAGGTTGTATGCAGGTAACCACAATTTTGGTGAGTTCATGTGTAACAGCCTGTCATTTTCATACAATTAATTTGGCAGTCAAAATTAACCAGCACATTTAGTTACAAACTCTTTCAATCAAAGTTCTTCTACTAAAACAACTAGTGTGACTTCTATCTCCTAATTGGATCCTGATTGATGTAATTTCTAGAATCACATTCCTGCTGAATATCATCCAACATCAGCATCATGTGGAATGGCACTCTATGTGTGTGTGTGTGTGTGTGTGTGTGTGTGTGTGTGTGTGTGTACTATCTTAGGTACAGCATGGTAACCAAGACATACAAGTTATACTATGAAATAAATTTTAGTTTAACAGTACAAGCTACCATATAAAAACCCTGAAATCTTGAAAACCTTCTGATTCTAACTGATTGGTAACCTTACAGTCAAGCCTACTGAAACAGGCCGTATTGTATATAGTAATGTGACTGAAACTCAAGAATTCAGCCTCTGAGGATTTGGAGACAAAAAGTTAAAAGTAAAGAGATTTCCTAACAAGTATTTGTTACCACATATGCTGCTGAGACTCATTCCTCTATCCCAGAGCAGTGAAGGTCTTGCCTGGCTTTAAGCTGAGCTCATTGAAGGAACACAAAGAAAACACAAGCCGGAAGGAGTCCCATGAAGTTAAGGCGAGAAAGAACTGAGATCAGTAGACGGACAGAGTAAGAGCACGCACTGCAGCAAGCAAGTGTATTTTTATCTGGTATTCAAGTAAGTGCAATTGTGACATCTGAAAATAAATGATGCAGAAAAAGAAAAAATAATTATAGGGAGGATAATATATAATAATTAACTACTGAAAAAGAGTAGGCTTTAAATAACAGGATACCGGGGAAGCAGGGATAACTTGAGCTGATTATACAGACTCAATTTCTCACATTGAGGTGAGAGAAGCATTATCATTTAAAATTCACAGCCCTTAAAAAAAGCACAGACAAAACATGTAATTATTATCTGCCAACGGGTAGAATAAAAGGCTGCCATGGCGTGGGTCCATGTTTAATTTACAAAGTTCCATGTGGTTTTCAAGGTACCTAACCTCCTCTTTCTTGCCTAATTAAAGCACTCAGAAAATTTTTGTACATCTTAGGAATATTGGCTATATTCTTTTTTAAGTAGGCACTGATACACATACGCACGTGCGCGCACACACACACACACACACATGCACACACACAGGCACACACACACACACACAGAGCAATTGCAGGACAACAAAAGTTAGAGAGATCCATCAGCACTGATTTGTTATTTAAATGTCACATAACAAAGAAAAGAACACAAGTGTGTGGTACAACGGGTGGGAAGTGTAGCCTCTGAGTCATACACTTTAGCAGACTATACAGAATAACACTAATAAGATCACAAAGGGCAACAAAAGCTAATAGGTTCCACTGCGGTCACTGGTCCAGAAATGACCACTGTCAGAAGGGAGGAAGAGAAAATTTACTCTGATACCGACCAACTCTCTCCAGCCCCAAGCTCTCTTGTTTTAAGGTTCTATGTTTAAGCTAATCAGCCTTGTTGATCCTTACTATAGACAATGCTTATCTTAGGTGTGAAAAAACATTTCAAAACTATGTCTCCAGAGCGTTCTGTCATGTTCAGCATGTAAGGGCCTTTCCTTACCATGAGAAGGAGTACATTTCTGTTTTGAGCTAAATATCAGGCCACCATATTTGATTGACACCACAATTTCTCAGAGGTTTTAAAGCATGTTTTTTTTAATTTATTTTTTTTATTCCTTGTATTTCAGTCAGATTCTGTTCATTCTTTGAAAGGCCCTAGATCTAAGATTACATATCCTTTCAGCAATAGGAAGCTAAAAAAGAAAGTTTGTAGATGCGTAGTAAAATATAATTATTGTGCTACTTTTTGATGGCTAGATTTTACACTTACACCTTTTAATTTAAAAGAGAAACATTCTCTGTATATCTCTCCAAGTAGTTGAGAAAATATATTTTTTGAAATGGAACTATATAGAGTAAAAATTAAACAAAGCTGACTCGGTGGTTTTCATTGTGTTCAAATGACTCTGCTACAGACTTCTCAGAGACATTTGGATGAGTTAGAGAAGCTGATCTGCTGANAAGTGTCATAGGTGGCTCTTGGTCCAGTCTTAGCTGTGCTTGGCGCNTAGAGGCTTTTAGCCCCTGAGTGTGAAAGCTTGTTTTCCAAATGGTGATTTCTTTGGTCTCTGAGAAGGATTTGGATTCTACAGCTGAGTCAGCTATTCTTCAGGACCAAGCCAATGTCAAGTGTTGACCTTCACAGCCCCATACAGAGCCATTGTAAAGGTCAGCAGGACACGTGAACTACTCGTGGGATCATGAAATGATGGAGGTGTGGAGGGAGACTTGAGGCATTCCCTCTTTCACTTTAATGGAGATGAAAATGCGGTGAGAGCTGGCTTACTTAAATCAGTTGCTAACACACTATAGCATCTTATAATTAGGACTAATAGCAATGGTATTGAATGCATGTCATTCGGTGACCCTCCTGTTTGCCATGTGAGCTGGCTATCATCGCCCTCATTCCATGGGGGGAAAAAACAGAGATATAGATGATTCTTGGCCTCTGTTTAGGTCTCTCATTTAGAACGTGGTGAGATTGGGCACAGATGGCTGGGTATCTGAGTCGATGCCCTTCAGCGCTGTAGTGCATTTGTTCCCAAGAGTCGGGAGCAGCACAGGGCAGTGGGTTAGGAGGTCAGAGGTTACTACAACTCTGTTCTCCTGAAGCTCACACTCTAGTAGCAGGGTTGGAAAGCTTTTATAAAAATCCAGAGAGTAAATACAGCAGGCTTTCCCACACAGACTCTGTAGCAATGCTGCCCTGTTGTTATTATGATAATCACCTGGTGATGAAACAAACAAACAATGTGTTTGTGTTTTTGTGAAACTTCCTTTATTAAACTAGGCTAAAGGCCAGCTTAGCTTGCCAACCCCTGATCAATCCCTAAATACCTCATTATAATTAATATAATTTAATTGAGGCACAAGTCCCATGAATGGGATATATCTATAGATACATACATATTCATGTATGTATATGCAGAATCACAGAGGGAGGAGTGATTTTTCCTGCCTGAGGAAGGTTAGGGAAAGCGTCCAAATGATATGTAGAAAAATAAGCACATAATGATTCACAAGAGGAAGGACATTCTGAAGAGAGGTGACAGCATAAAGCAAGACTCTGGAGGCATGGCCTTGGGGACATGGTGTGTGGTTTTCTGGGTAGGTAGTTTAGGTGTGTAGCAAAGAACAACTAGGAGGGAGCCCATGGGAGATGGGATCAGGGTGNTGGTCTGTGGCAATCCTGCAGCAGGCTTAGGGATTTGATTTCAGGTGGTAAAAAACTAGGAGATATTAGGAACCTTTTCCAAAAGAGAGCATCATTTGATTCATGTTTTAAATTTTCATTTCTTGCNTGGAGGTTATAGTTCATTTAATAAAATGCTTGCCTCTTAGACAGGAAATTTGATCCCTAGAATCATCATAAAAATGTCAGGGCATGGTAGCATTCATTCACAATTCTAATGCTGAGGAGGTAGAGACAGGAGGATATCTGGATTCACTGGCTAGCCAGCCTAACCTACTCAGCAGGCTGCAGGCCAATGAAAGACTCTGACTCAAAACACAAGTTTGGCAATCTATGAGGGACGATGTCTGGGGTGGACTTCTTGCCTCCATACATACACAGACATGTGTGTGCATGTACACACACACACACACACACACACACATACACATACACATACACACACACACACACACACACACACATACACACACACGTACAGATCAACTTCTCCAGGTTTTCTTCAGAGGGAACATATGATTCAGTATATTTTACAACTACCTTCTTTGTGTTGAGCAGATCCGACTTTTACAAGAACTTAATTCCAAGAACTATGCTGCAGGAATAGATGCAGTGAGTAAAGAAAAGCAAAATGTTGGCTTTTTAATTTGTGAAGATGCTGCAACTTTGGTGTTTTGTTTTATTTTGTCTTTTCCAATACCCCTGAGCTCTACTTAATTTAATTAATCATTTCCCCTTTGGGTTCACAGGTAGTTTTCATGTTATTCATGAATAGGAGATTTTTGCAATTACTTTCATCTAGTCAATCCCCAACAGAAATATTTAATAGAAATTCATAGTTATAAGAAGTCTATCTATACACCACCACAAATTATCTGGAAAGATACAGAATATAGTGCTGATGTTTGCTTCTGAGTCTACCTTAAAAATAATGTGAAACAAGTCTCTGAAGGGTGGAGGGTTAGACAAGAGCCTGTAAGTAGGGACCTGTCAGGCCCATCTAGAACCAGCCACCAGTAGCCATCGCACCTTGAACCTACTAATTCTTACACTGAAGATAAACTCACATGGTATCATGCTACATAAGATGTTTCGAAAAGTAAAAGTAGCTTTTCTGTGCATGATACCTGGCAAATCAAAGCATATCTTAATGGCCTCAATGAGTTAAAATAGGAATCATTGTTCTGAAAATATATTTTCATCCTAACACTTGTGAAGTGGTCAATAGAAGCAGAACTGAGTCACAATAGACACTAGGATTCCCAACACTTTGGAATAATATATAAGCATTTTAGACAGAAATTGCATAAAATCACAGTGAGATATTTAAAAAATAACTTCTGGAGAAAGTGCTTTCCCCTTCCTAACATAATCTACAGATTAAGCCACCTCCAACATAAGCCTGCAACTGTGCACAACGGCTAGCTCTTGGCATTAGCAGAGACACTCCTGCTTAGATCTTAATGCAATATTAATTAGATTCTACCATTTCCACAATAGGAAGCTCAGCCTGAACCATAATCAAGTTATTAATTGTCTGGAGTGAGCCTTTATCTATCCCAGGACAGGTATGACAATTTTAGCAAAACTTCTCCATAATTCTCCTAAAATGGCAAATCACATTGATTGATTTGTTTAATATTAAATTAAATTCTGTGGATGTGTTCCTTGATTCAAATTGTTAACATTGCACCAAGGGTCTCTGCAGCTATGTTCATGAGAGGTGGTAGCCTGTAATTTTCTTGTGATGTCCTTAATATCTTGGTGGTGTTGGCCTCATAAGTCAAGTTGGGAATTCTTTCTACTTATTCAAATTTCTGGTAGGGAATTTGTCTGGTTGGCAATATTTCTTAGAGTTTGCATTGTATGTGCATGTGTCTACTTGAAGGTTGTATGATAAAGAATTTTATTGATGAAGAATTTTATTGATTGAGTGTGGGAGCATGTGTGTGTGTGTGTGTGTGTGTGTGTGTGTGAGAGAGAGAGAGAGAGAGAGAGAGAGAGAGAGAGAGAGAGGTTGTTGCTACTGTTTATAGTTTCAAATTGATTGTCACCATTGGCTTATTTCTGGCTTTTATGAGTATGTCCTTTTGAACTTGGATTTCAAATTTATGGTCACCTTGTTTTCTGGCTTTTTGAGGAGNAATCAGTCATCATTTGTGGTTTTGTTTCCCTGATATAGTGAATTGTTTTCATTTGACTGCATTTACCATTTCCTCTTAATATTCCCTTATTATCTTTTGATTATCTATAGCAATGTCTCTGCTCTTATCCCTGATGTTGATGGCTATGTTCACACTCTTGTGTGTAACTCATTTTCAGATTGATTTCCATGAGGCCATTAAAGCCCAAGACATCCATTGAAGAGAATGAGTTAACTCATTAGCATGCCATCAGCATGAAAACAATTATGTTGCCTCGTAGGGATGATTGAAAATATAGTTCCCACATTCATTTCCAGCAGTGTGTTTTGTTCTCTTGTGAAACTCTAGTTAGTAGAGGCTACTTGAGAAGTTACAATCATTTTCCATAACTCCCTGCAGTTTCCTTTTCCTGGAAAATGCAAAGACACAGAGAAGTGAAGTTCCATGTGTCTTCTGTTATCTGTGATCTTGTTACATGTATTGCTATGAATGTACAATCCTCCCAAGAAATGACCTCACTTTATTTAAATCTTGGTATTTATTTTTGAAATATAAAAATAGAGGGCTAGAGAGATAGCTCAGAGGTTAAGAGCACTAACTGCTCTTGCAAAGGACCAGAGTTTGGGTTCCAGCCCTCACATGATGACTCACAACAGCCTATAACTCCAGCTCCAAGGGATCTGGCACCCTCTTCTGGCCTCCACAGTTATTTCACTCACATGTGCCCATACCTCCCCACACATATACATATAAACATAGTTAAAAATAAAATATTTTATATTTACCACTTCTGATACTTTTCATTTCTTCCTTGAGGTCAAGCTTCCACTTGTCACATGCCCTTACCCTGAACTTAGATGTTCCTTATTGTGTTAAACCTCACCATCACTTGGTTTTCAATTATCTGGAAATATCTTTATTCCACTTTGACTCTCAACGAAGATCTGGAGTCTTTACAAAATATAGACTGACCATTCTTTTCTTAAACAAATAGCAACAGGTTACTCATCTTCTGGCTTCTTTCTCTGCTTTCTCCATTTCCTCTGTTTTAAGCAATTTAACTGGTGTATGCTCAGCCAGGCCCTTACAACCTACCATCTTTGGCATCTGCTAACCATAATAGACTGAGAGTTTGGTAGTTTTCATCAAATTTTGGACAATCACAGCTATCAAATACTTAAGCAATTTTGGCCCAATTTCCCCCTCCTTCTGGGCTCACATTATGTGTTTATTATATTGTTTCATGTCTTTCATGAGTCTCTGAGGTGTGATTCATTTCCTATTTTTAGAAGTGTAAAAATGTTCCATAAGAGAGGATGGAAAAATGGTAAGAGCCAGAGGTTGGGGGTGACTGGACAAAACGATGTCTTCTGGGCATGACAGGACCATTGCACTCCTGAACTCTCAGTAACTCTGGATTCCTNTAAAAAATCAAGAGGATCACCATTCCAGCATGGACAGAGGAAAGGCTCATAGTTTAGGAGCTACTGAAAGTTGATGGCTGAAAGAAGAGAGAGACAGTTTTCTTTAAGAATGTGGCCCCCTTTAGGTCAACCATACTCTATTGAACATCCCCACACCCATGTGCACATGGGCAGCACCAATTAGATGCAGTGAATTAGGAAAAGTGACTAGAAGCTGGGAAGGAGTCATGAGGTAGGTGCCCAGCAGGAGTTGAAGTTGGAGAATGGGGGGAGGGGTGAGTGTAATTAAAATACGCATGTGTGAAATTCTCAAATCACAAATTAAAATATTATATTTCAAATAAAAGAAAACAGGTCCCATTATGACACTTTCATGAAGGTATGCAAGGTACTTTGATCATATTCGCCCACCATCTTTCTTGTCCCCATCATTCCTGCTGATGCCCGTCCTCCTCCCGAATGTTTCCATCCTAGTCCCACGACTTTAATTCTGCTTCTGCTCCTCTTTGGAGTGGTCAGCTTCTATTTCATGTCTCCAAATTTACCACCCATCCTTCTACTTTCTCCTAATTGCTAAATCTACCCACTCATTTTCCTTCATCTTACAAATTTTACATTTTCATTCAAGAATTACTGTAAGGTTCCACTTTATTCTTTAAAATTCTTCACTTAAATTCTTCCAGTCCCTCATTATGTTCATAATTTCCTCTAAGTCCTTGAAAATACCTCTACAATAGACACATAATGTTGTTGTTTGGCAGTTAAAGGTTTGTTTCATGTTGGGATGTATCTCTATGTAGTGTTTTTTTTTCTCTTGAATCAGGGTTCCATTGTTTTCTTATTTCACATGGCTAGCATTTTTTTTATATAATCCTCAACATATTGCTGATAATAAGGAAGTTCTGAAGTCTGCTATCTTCCTTTCAAATATCCGTTTTGTTATGAAAATGTTAGGTAGTGTTCATTGTCAGTGTTCATTTTGGTATCAGTGAGTTGTTAATTTGGCAAACTTCAAATTCTGCCTAGATTTGACATTGCTCACATCCTTTTGACATGTTTTTGATTCTAATTGCTACTGTGTCACATGGATTCTCAGGATGAGCAGCAGCTGATACCTCTTCAGTTACCCTGCTGCTACTTCAGCATCACACTTCTCTCTATGTGTCACGTTCAAA
This sequence comes from Neotoma lepida, assembly GCA_001675575.1. Lineage (NCBI taxonomy): Eukaryota > Metazoa > Chordata > Mammalia > Rodentia > Cricetidae > Neotoma > Neotoma lepida. The sequence continues at coordinate 37,822 of LZPO01008519.1, read as the reverse complement.
CAGAAACCAAGGTCTTGGTTGACACAGGATGCTGGGCTCTCCTTCCTGGCTCTTCTTTCTCATCTCGTATTCTAACCACTATGGGAGCCCAACAGACCTTAGCAAGCTGTAAGACTATGGTTTCTGCTTGAAGTCTTGATCTTCGGCAAAGCAAAATCAAGAAATAAATCCTACTCTCAGTTTTCTCTTCTGTTTTCAAAATCATTTACCGGGGCCTGGGAGATGGCTCAGTGGGTAGAGCTGCTTGCTGCCAAGTCTAGGTTTCATTCTTAGAACCTGTGTGGTGGGGGAAGAGAACTGACTCTTGCAAATTGTTCTCGGATCTCCACACACATGTTGTGGCATGGACACACACATGCACACAGACACACAAATAAATAAAATAAAATAACTTATTCAGGATATTCTGGCACCTTTGACCATTCCCAAGACCTTTAAATGTCACTTTCTTATATTGGTTCAAAGTTACCTGCCAGAAAGTTCATTTAATTCAAGCTGCTTTGCCATCAATAGATGTTAATGACTTACTTTCCTGTCCCATCTCTCATTTGAAGACGAAAGACACAGATTCCATTTTCGTGGCTACCACGGGAGGCCTTGGAGTCGTAAGAAGCCAGGGGAAAGTCGCTGAGTGAACTTGGCCCTCAGCACAGTCCAGTTTTCTTCAACCTTCACTCTTACCCTTACCCTTTCTACTCTCTGATCTGCCCCATTTTTCTGGTCTACATTATTTTAACAACTCCCTTCCCTGTCCCTCCCACATAAGGTTGCTCCTAAATTCTCAGTTCTCCATAGTATGTTTTATGATGACTAATTTACTTCTCCCTGTGAAAAGGCTTTCCAACCTCACCATGAATAATATCTTAGATCATTATCATTGTCAGAATTTTTTTTTTAACTGTAAAGACCTAATTTGAGTTTGGGACTTTGTGGAAATTTTTTGTTGTTGTTGTTTTTCTTTCTTTCTTTCCTTTCTTTTTTAAACAAGGTCTCATAATCCTAGACTGGCCTTGAACTATGCAGCTAACACTGCCCTGAAGTCCTCATCCTCCTGCTTCCACCTGCTACGGACTGGGATTGCATCACCACACCTAGCCTTAGGAAAAAAAAATCTAATTTTTGAAGTTAGCAAGTCATCTACTAACTTCCAAATTCTGATTGCAAATTAACTTTTCATTCTTTTCTGCCTTGTACAAGCTGAATTCAAGACACATTATTCTATTTTGTTCACAATATCCTCCCCACTCTACATCTTCCTTCATTATTTTCCACTTGCCAAGCATGCTAATCTTCTCCAGTTAAAAATAACATTTCCCTGTAAAGCTTTAGAATTAATCACACTGGGGACTGAATAAGCACTTTTGAGCCACAAGTGTGCTCTTTTATCTGTTCTTCTTCTGTCTTGTATTTCAGGAAGATATCCTCTCACTGTCATAAACATTTTGTGGGAAGGATGTTGTACTAATTTGAGTCTCAAATACAGCAGTGCTAATTCTCGACTGCAGCTTCAAAGCAGTGCTCTGTGCCAGATGGACCCCAGGTGCTGCTGTCCACCGAGCAAAATGAGAATATTCCTGCCCACTCCAGGTTGAGACCCNAGCAGCCTTTCCAGGCTGCATGTTCAGCAAATGCCTGGGGAATCTAATTACACCCACTTAAACCATATTTTAATAAAATTGAAAGAGACATGATGTCCTCCCTCCTAGTGCCTCATCTATCATTTTCTTGGGTCCTACATATCTAATAGATATTCTATGAATTATGACTGTGCTCTTTACCAGCTCACAGTTTGTCAAGTTCACAATCCAAAATATGAAAGTTCAAACAGCAAAGTTTCATTGTGGGCTTATGTCACCTTCATGTCCGGCATCCACTCTCAAGATCTTGTCTAGATTGTGCTCCATCCAGACCAGCAATTCAGTGTATTTTCCCAGTTCCTAAAGCTGGAGCTTGTATTGTCATAGATGTATCTATTGACAAATGAAGATGGTGTACATGGTGATTTGTAATGTGATGTTTTTCTGTAGGAACATTACAGCCATCCTCACAGACAAATTCATAGACAAATCCAACACTTTGCACATTGTGTGTGTGTGGGTTTAAAAAAGTCAAAATCTAGACTCTCAACAAATTTCAAATATGAAATATATGCTGCATTCTTTCTCTTCTAAACATACTCTTCCTATAACTGCCATGTGGCCAGCATCTCTCCACTGCCTCCACTCCCAGCCCTTGAAGCCACCGTTCTATTCTTTGTTTCTATGTTTTTGACTTCTCTTTCCTTAGGTGCTACATATAGACAAGATCCTGTGGTATTTTTCTTCCTGTGTCTTGCTTTTTGTTTAATAATATATCATAAATGTAGATCTATGCCATTGAAGAAGGCATAATTTCCTTTTTTGTGTGTTGAGTACATCTTAGTATAAGCATATGCCACATTTTATTATCCACACAGCCATCAGGTGGCTCTTGGCTGATTTCCATTTCTTGTCTAAGGTCATCAATGTGATTTTGACCATGGTAATATAGAGATATTCCTAAAACTTTTTCTTTTAAAAATATTTTATTTTTATTTTTCAGTGTGTGTGTGTGTGTGTGTGTGTGTGTGTGTGTGTGTGTGTGTGTGT
>LZPO01008519.1:13863-26124 GCA_001675575.1 Neotoma lepida | reverse complement strand
TCTCTCTCTCTCTCTCTCTCTCTCTCTCTCTCTTCCTCCCTCTCTTTCCCTCTCTCTGTCCTTCCAAGACTTCTGGATCCTGACAGAAGAAAACAATGTGTAGCTATGTACAGTGTGTATACATGTTCATCTTCCTTTTGAAAAATACATTTATTTAGTTATTGAGACAGCAGAGAGGGCTCATGTGGAGGTCAGAGAACAACTTGTGGGACTCAGCTCTCTCCCCTGAATATGTGTATCCTGAAGATACACATATCTTGCTAGCCCCATACATTTATCTTTCTAAAGAAGGTTTTGGTAGCTCCTTTTCATAAGAACTTAGAGCTACCTGTGTTTTGACCCTAAGTAACTGGGGTCAGAATATTTTTTTCTCTTTTCTGTATGACTATTAAAGATCCTTGGGAGTGTCTCAATACCAATATGGTTAAAATTAAGCAGTGGTTTAAAAGTATCTATTAGACTTACAGCAGTCTCTCTGCCATGTCTACACTAATTGCTTCGGGCATTAGATCACTATATCATAGGCTTTGATTTTCTGTGTGTATGTCTTTCGGAGGGCACATGAGTGAGTGCAACTCGCCTCTTGTACACACCCATGTGGAAGCTGGTGACCACCCTTAGGCATCATTCCTCAGACACTGTCTACTTCGCTTTTTTGGGACACAGTCACTGTTGCTAGAGCCTGGGGCTCTCCCTGATCATGCTAGGCCAGCTCCTTATGAGTCCCAGGGATACACTCCCCTGGGATTTCAAGAATGAACCACGACATCTTNTTTATTATGTGGGTTCTGGGGATTGAACTTAGGTCCTCACATTAGCACACAAGCACTTTGCTAGCTGAGCCCTCTGGCATATTTATTATTATTATTATTATTATTGTTGTTGTTGTTGTTGTTGTTGTTGTTATTGTTATTATAAATTATTTTAGTAAGCATACAAAGTAATGGGTTCTATCATGCCATTTCATGCATGTGTCTTTTGACGTTGTATACTCAGCCCCTCTCACATTGCCCTGCTCTATGACCCCTCTTGCCCTCTGGCTGGCTCCATTCCTTTCCCCACACAGCCTATCCTGCTGTCATGTCATTTGTACTCCATTACCCCATTTAACATCTCTTTTCCTCTCCCACAACCCCTTTTCTAGTTGTAATAACACTTCAATAATTTTCTTTTCTAAATGCACAGTGCAGGAGATTTTTCTTTGCAACATTGAGGGTGGAACACGTGTTCTTAGACCAGGAGGATTTAAATTCAATCACTTACATGTAAGACCTGTGAAGGAACACTCAAGCAGCTTCTACACACCATCTAGAAGATCCCAAGCCACACATGTGTCAGCTGCCACACACCCTCTTCCTAATTGAGTTCTGAAAGGCCACGATGCCTTTGCTCTTCCTAAGCAACCTGTCACTGAAAAATGCCTACGAGGTCCAGCTTTAAATTTTATGTTTGTTAATTTTATTTATTATTTCTGTGTATGAGCAGCTAATGATGGAGATGGGGTAGGGCACATGTGTGTCACCTGCAGAGGACAATGTTTTAAAGTCTATTCTCTCCTTGTATCTTTACTTGGATTCCAAGGATCAGGGTCACCAGGCTTATGCAGCAAGTGTCTTTTCCCTCTTAGCCATGTCTCTCTGGCTTGTACTTAAACAAACAAATAGGGGCTGGAGAGATGGCTCAGAGGTTAAGAGCACTGACTACTCTTCTAGAGGACCTAAGTTCAATTCCCAGCAACCACATGGTGGCTCACAAACATCTATGATATCTGGTGCCCTCAGTGCCCTCGGTGCCCTCTTCTAAAGTGCAATCATACATGTAGGCAGAACATTGTATACATAATAAATAAATTTAAACAAACAACCAAAAACAAACAAACAAAAAAAAACAGAGATGTCAAGTTAGTGTCAAATAATGATGTAAATTGATTTCTGGGTCACATGTCTTAAACATGGATTCTGCTCAGTAACTGAAACGTATCTGCACAGACTGAAGACAGCATGATGACTTCTGGTTCTGGGTTCCCTATTTTTTGTTTGTTTGTTTGTTTTAGCTTTGTCATCTTTCTTGTCTCTGTGATTCCAAAGTCCTTGCTCTTGTCAAGATCCTACTTCATTACTTGTACTTCTCCCAAACACAAGGCTGTTAGACTTAAAAGCTGACTGCCTTTCTCCTTTCTTAAGCCTAGAGCTAATGTTTCATAAGATGTGTTTTGGTGACTTGTGGTAGCAATATCAGTAATTACAACATTTGAAAAGTGGACCCAGAAGATACGAGATCAAGGACATCCTCAGCTGCAAGGTGGATTCAAGGCTAGCCTGGGCTACACCCTTACACATGACTTTTAACACAGTTTCAGAAACCACACGATGTTTAAGCCCCTCTTGAGTATATTTTAATGATAAAGACTGCTCTAGAGTTGGAGCTTGTTTGATTTTTATTTGAGGCAAAAGGTAGCAGACATGGAAGCACATTTTAACGCTCTACTTCTCTGAAAATCCTAACAGGTCATGTATAGACTTTCAGGTGTGATATGCTCCAATGTAGATTAATTAAGACATACAAAATGTTTTAAGAGTAAAAATCATGTTGCACATTGAATAATCAAAGCTCAGTTGTCTTCTGCTACTAGAGAGTCAAGACATTACAACTTGGGAAAGGCTTCATCTTGAATTCTTGCCAGCAAAATAAATCAGAAAATATAATGAGAAAAATCACACTAGCAAAATTAATTTTAAATATCTAGAAAACAACCAACATTGCATAAAATATTTATGAAGTACATTCTGAAACTTTATTAAAGGGCATAAAGATACCTTAATAAATGCAAAAATATTCCATGTTTGTGGAAAGAAGAGTCAACACTATCAAGATAACATGTAAGTTCATTTGCATGTTTCAATTAATCTAGAACTGAATGCAGTTCCAAGCAAAATTCCATTGCATATCTTGAGCAAATTATATGCATGCTGATAAATGATTATATCACTAAAGGTCTGAAATTAACTTTAAAATATTGAAATCAAACAAACCAGGGAAACTTACAATATTTTAGTCATTAAAATACTGTGCATTTGGTGCCAGGAAAGAAAAAAAAAAGATCAATAGCACTGAAGGGAAGACTAAACTCTTGACAAAGAGTAGGGAAATAAATTCATCAGTTTTGGAAAAATTGAATCATTCTTCACACAATATGTTAAAACATATTTCAAAGAGATAAAACCTTCGAGTGGGGAAAGTGATACTTCACAGACTCAGAAAAAATATAAGATTAAAAAGTGTATGATGTAGTAAGAACAGATTTCTTAACTAAATCTGAAAGAAAGACTAGAACACTTGGCTCTGGTAAAATTAGTAATATTTTACAATAAAGAATACCTTAGATGCAATANTAAAAGCATCATAGAAATTAGAAATAGTATGGTGATCAATTTCCATTTATCAACTTGATTGAATTAAGAAACACTGTGTTGGTTTGAATAAGAATGGCCCTCATAGGTTCATATATTTGAATGCTTAGTCACCAGGGAGGATCTTTTTGGTAGGATTAGAAGATTAGAAGGTGTGGCCATGTTGGAGGAAGTATGTCACTGGGGGTGGGCTTTGAGGATTCAATAGTCCATGCCAGGCCCTGTCAGTCTTTTTCTTTCTGCTCCCTGCAGATCAGGGTGTAGCTACTTCTCCAGCACCATATCTGCCTGCANGCCACCATGATCCCCACCATGATGATAATGGACTAACTTCTGAAACTGTAAGGCACCCCAGTTAAATGCTTTCTTTTGTAAGAGTTGCCCTGGTCATGGTATCTTCACAACAGAACAGTGACTAAGATCACCTAGGAGAGTAGTATGACACACTGCTGGGGATTTCCAAGAGACTTGGAGCCTGTTCTGGTCTATATGTATGGATTAAACCCAGGTGAATTCATAATATGACGACATCATCAGGATGTGGTGAAAGGTAAGAGTGGGGCCTGGCTGGAGGAAGGAAGTCAACTGAGGTATGTAATTGGCTCATGTATATGCATGGTGATATTTTATCTGTGTATCCCAATAAAGTTTATCTAAGGATCAGAGGAAAAAGCTAGCCACTATAGTAAACATAGAGGTCAGGCAATGGTAGCATACACCTTTAATCCTATCACATGGAAGGCAGAGATTTGTCTGAATCTCTGTGAGTTCAAGGCCACACTGGAACAGAGTCAGGCATGGTGTTACATACCTTTAATCCCAGCACTAACTATAAAGGTCTTGAGGTCTTTACAGACAAACAAAAAGTGACAGAGCTGGGCAGGAAGAGGAAGTGATGTAGCTGGGCAGAGAGAGGAAAGGAATTGGCAGAACAGAAAGGCATATAGGTGTAGGTATACAGGAAGTAGGTCTCTTTGGCTGAGGATCTCCAAGTGGTGAGAATGTGGTTGGCTTCTTTCTGTTTTTCTGATCTCTCAGTTTTAACCCCAATATCTGGCTCCAGGTTTTTAATTAATAAGACTGTTCAGCATTTCATCCTATATATATGAACACTTTGTCTCCCAAGTTGGTGATGCTGCTTGGGGGAGGTCTTGGAACCTTTGGCAGGTGCAGCCTTGGTGGAGGACGTCTGATACTGAGATGGGCTTTGAGAATTTGTATCCTGGCCCACTTTTTGTTCTCTCTCTCTCTCTCTCTTTCTCTCTCTCTCTCTCTCTCTTTCTCTCTCTCTCTCTCCCTCTTCCCTGGAAGCCATGGTATGAATTATTCTGCTACCATTACACCCTCCTCACCAAGGTAAGTAGACACCTCTATTCTGAAATAAGGGGGAAACAAATATTTCACCCCTTTTGTATTTGGTTGTTCTCAAGTATTTTGGCCATGTTGATTCAAAACTAATACATACAAATAAGCAGAGAATATTCATTTTGCAGACAAACAAAATACTAAGGTAAACCAGGCTAGAAAGAGCTGCTGAAAGAGTGGTGATGACTAACATAAAAATAAGGAAACATATCTTGGTGTTTTTGTAACATGTCCCCAAGGTTTGACACTGTTCTCTGAGGTTATCTGATACAAACATAACAGACAGTACAGTAGCCACATCTGACGAAGATCAAAATGCACACATGTATATGATATTGCACATTTCACCCCTTATTTCTAATGGCAAGACATTGGAAACAAACTAAATATTCATCAAAGGAACATGGAGAGAGGATACTTGCCAAATTTAGGAAACAGAACACCACATTTCAGGAAAAAAACAATAAAGTGAATCTGTGCCTTAGTATACATAGATCTCTTAGATACATGATCTCAAATAAACAAGGAAGATTCTAGGTTAATCTAATGTCGATTTTCACAGCCACACATCATAAGGTACATGTGTCAGAAAGGCTGAAACTGAATNAAGGGCATAAGTGCAGGGATAGGAGAAACTGTCAATAAGAATAAAAATGTACAGAAAAAGGAATGAAAATAAAAGCTTTGAGGGGTAGCAGTTCAGAGCACTTTCTGCTCTTGCAGAGGACCAGAGTTCAGCTCTAAGCACACAAGTCAAGTTGCTTACAGCTTCCTGTAACACCAATTCCAAAGCATCTGTTGCCCCCTCATGGCCTCCATAGTAACTGCTTTCACCTATGTGTGCGCCCGCGCGCGCGCACACACACACACACACACACACACACACACACACAACACTTCTTTTAAAATGTTTGTTTGTTTGTTTGTTTAGTGAAAACTTTAGACCAATATCTAACCTTAAGGAGGACCTCAGTAAGTAGCTCAATCCAATCACATATCCGGAAACCCTTTCTAAAGAAAATAAAATTATTTCAGGAGCAAACCAAAGGAAATGGTTGAATAAAAAGTGTTCAGTATAGGAGAATGCAAAGGGAATTCTATTGAATACAGTCCAAGAAAAGCAAAGAGACAGGTAGAAAAATAGAGAGGAGGGCCCTAAACTGAGAAGAATATAAAACTAGTTAAGACTTACATTATAGTGCTGGATGAGGAGGAAATACGCACATAATTGAGCTAACTCGTTATTACCTACTTGAGTTAATTTTCTTTTGTGCTCTAACCATCAAAATCCTAGCAAATTAAGACACAGATCCACTACTCTGCAGTTTTATAGGCTCACTATTTCAAAATGAGTCTCATTGGGCTAAAACCAAGTTGTAGGCCATCTTTCCTTCTAGAGGCTGTAAAAGAGAATCCACATCTTTGCTATTCTACCTTCTCAGACAGCTGACCATATTCCTTGGCTCTTGAACCCCACTCTTTTGTCTTCAAAGCCAGGAAAATTGCACCTCCATGACTGTCATTTGCATACTTGGTCTCATGAGGAAGTCATTGACATTCTTGGTCCAAGGAGAAAGTGTATTGGTGTGTGTAGCACATACATGTTCATGTTTGTGTGTGTGTGTGTGTGTGTGTGTGTGTGTGTGTGCATGTGAAAGCCACACATCAACACTGTCTGTCTTTATCAGTCATTGTCCACCTTATTTTTGAGACATGATTTCTTCCTGAACCTGGAGCCCTAGAAGCCTGCCTGTCTCCACCTCCTCCAGGGCTGGAATTACACACATGCACCACACCATGTCTGAAATTTTACGTTAAGTGCAGAGATCCAAACTCAGGTCCTTGGGTTTGCTCAGCAAGCACTTTACCTACTGAGCCATCTCCCCAGCCACAGACGTGGATATCTTTAGAGAGCCGTTATTCTGCCTGCTGTGCCACTGTTGGAGAAAAAGAATCAATAGATTTGATATGAACTTGATAAATCAAGAAATAGCCTGGAAAGCATATTCTTTAATTACCTGAAGGCAGCCACTAGAACAAAACACAGCAAAGTAGAAGACATGGTTTACTTTTCTCTGAGGAGCAGGGTCCTGAATAGAAAAGGGGAATTGAGGGATTCTTGCATTTAATTAATGTTCCTCTTGCCCCTGCCTAACAGACATATTTTAAATATATTAACTGTATTGACACAACATCCTGTTTCCCTTTAGTCCAGCCTTTGAATGTCAATGGCTTCCTTACCAGTGTATTCTCAGCCAATCCTTTTGTTGCCAGCTTGTCACTCACTGGCTCCCTTCTGTTTCTCAAAAATACCAAAGTACACACCTTCCTCTGCATACTTGCTGTGCCCTCCATGGAAACCTTGTCCACACTGTCCATGTGGATGTAGACAACTTACTTTGTCTTAGGCATAAATTCGTGAGCCAGTCCCCTAACCCCAGAGGCTTAGTTGACACTTCACATCATGCTCATTAGCCTCTGTCATGCCCTTTGCTTTCTTCCATTCATTACATCTATTTTTATATTATTGTTTTACTCAACTGCAGATTTTTTTCTCAATCTCTGTAAATTTTTTAAATCCTTGACAATGATTTCTACCTAGCCTTTTTGCTTATTGTGAGCCAAAGGCAGAGTGCAATAGTGGGCACATAGGGATCTTCAGATATAACTGAAGTGAAGAAGAGGGGCTTACAAATTCATCATTGTGTGTGAATTATGTTTGAGTCCTTCCTAGAAGGGGAACTCACTACCTTAAGACTGTCCTTTTCCCATCCTGAGAACTCTGTCTGTCCTTGGAGAACTCTGTCCTTAGAGAGCCCACCATTGAAAATACTAAATATCTATCTTATCTTTTCTATCACTTCATATAACTTTATTACAACTTACGGGCAAGGGACACTGACATAATCAATACCCAGCAACAGTCTTCTGTCTCTATGAAGTATGAGCCCATGAGGAAAGAGAAAAAGTGCAGCTCTTTGCTAACCTGACCAGTGGGAGGGCNGTTCCCTATTGCCACGAGACAGGAAGAAATGAGTGGTTGCGCCTGGAAAGAAGGCAGACCAGGTGTGATAGCATTCACCTGGCAAGAAAAAAGTCATCAAACTNACTTTTCAGTCCCCACTTCCCTATCTTCTCAGGGTGATCAGCCACAAACTACCTGTGAGTTGTAATTGGTGGAGTTATTTTCTGCTTTTTCTTAATCCGATAGACACACAGCTCTAGGAGAAAAAAAAAATGCTATCTGCCTGTGTCGTTCACTAGCATTCCCCACATGCCTAGAGGAGCATCTGGTATTTAATAGATAGCCAGCAAACACTCCAGTAGGAAGGAAGGAGAGAAGGGAAGAACAGAGGCCCGGGATGGAGGTAATTTGGGAAATCAGGAAAAAGAAAAACTTCAATCGTTTTGATCTTATAATAGGTTNCAAAGTTTTTACTATTTCTTGATTTCTATAACCTCAAATCTATGTTAAATAGAATAGATATTTTTAAGAAAACCTGGAAATTTCTCATTTCCCTGCTCTCAGGACAGGATAAAAATGATCAGACTTCTTTCCAGGTTTAAGACTTCATTTTATCCATCATTTGACACACACCTGTTGTGTGTGTGTGTGTGTGTATGTGTGTGTATATGTGTGTGTGTGTGTGTGTGTGTGTGTGTTGGTATGGGTGCATTATGTGTGTGTTGTTTTGGGTGCATGTGTGTGTGTGGTAGCATGAGTAGGTATTTGTGTATGTGTGTCGGTATGAGTGTACACATATGTGCATGTGCATACGGAGGCCTGGAGACAACTTTACCTGACTTCCTTGGGTGTCATCCACTTTGATGGATTAAACTGTCTCTCACTGGCCTAAGGAACCACCAAGTTGGATAGACTGTCTGACAAGGGAGCCCCAGGAATCTGCCTGTTTCCACCTCTGCAGCACTGGGATCATAAGCATGAGTTACCACACCTGGCTGGTTTGTTTTTTTGTTTGTTTGTTGTTTGTTTGTTTTAATTTCAGTTCTGGAGATAGCTCAGGATCTCATGCTTGCAAGGCAAACACCATACCAACTGAGTCATCCCCCAAGTCTAAACATACTGGTGCTTAACTATTGGAACACAGAAGGTAAAACCAAGAGAAGCAGAAATCTCACCTGCCAAGCTTTAATGTGCTGATTGCTTCGTCAACTTGTTTCGGCCAATTTACTCAGGACTTCTTGGCCCAAATCAACTAGTTATTCTTCCAAAAAGAGTAAAATAGTTTAGAACTAAATTTTAGATGGGTGACAAATAGGGCTGTTTTGCCAAACCTCTACTGCTTTTGAATTTCTCACTGGTTCTTCAAAAATTGATTTACCACTCAAGCAAAATCTTTTGAGGGTTTTGTCTTGTATGTAATCCCTAAAGCTCTGTAATCAGCTCTGATTTCTGATTAGAGTTAAAGCCCGACCAGAGATTCCATTCATTATAAGTTTGGGCAATATCAAAAGAAGCCAATTTTAATAAAAGTATCTGTCCAAAAAGATATGAGAGGCTTCTTCCTTCTGCTGTGATAAATACTTCCAGGTGGTATTTGATGGACAATAAGAGTTCTGAGCAGCTGGCATTCAGAGCAGAGCTTGAATTAGAATTTCAGATCATGCTGGCAAGCCTGGGTGATTCTTTAATTCTTCAAATGGAACACAGTTTGCTCCATCTTACAGAGCATTCNNACTCTAATTAAAATATACTGTATGAGNCAGAAAATATACGCTATGATATCGAAATAGGATACCTTCTTGCAAATCCCTGCCTGATTTGAGTTAGGAAAGAAAGGGATATCAAACTGAAAACCCTGCTAGTTGTTTGTTACACTTCAGGAAAAGANTGAAACATTTTCCATAGGGAACAGAGAAGTTCAGGCTGAGTTCGCAGGAGCCAAGTCTTCTGGGAGGATGCTTTGGATTCCTAAGCAGGTGCAAGTGTTTTTCAGCTCTGTAGAGAGCTTTAAAAGTGAGCACACAGGTCTGTTTCTTGACTGAGTANGTTTCCCCTGAATGTTCTTGTCAAATGCTTTAGATGAATGCANCTTGAGGGACAGCTTCCTGGAAGGAGCNGTGTCAGGTTGAAGAGCAGATGCAGCTTGTTTTCAGTTGATGATTGGAATCTACTTGTAGANATGTCTGCAGCGGGGTGGGGTGGAACGGGCAGCTGGCTGATGACCTTTGAAATGGTGCCCATGTGTACTGTGGAGCAAAGTCCCTAAGAGAGAAACCGAAAANGGGGGTGGTTTACTTTGCTCGGGACTTNAGAGGGTTCACTCCACAGTTGCTTGAGCAGAAAGTCCTGCTGGAAGCATGAACAGCAAAAGGCTGTTCATAGTGGTCAGGAAGCAGACAAAGAGGGCNCTGGGGACCAGAGTCATGCCTCCTNAAGTCTCCAGAACCTCCCAAAACTATCCCATTGGCTGAAGACCAAATGTTCAACATGAAATTTAGATTCATGCCTTAACACCATGTGATCAAAAACGTCTCATGCCATGAAAAGAAGAACCATGGGTGACAATGGGAGCTCTCTACAGGGTGTCCTGTCACCTTGGAGAAGAACACATGAGCAGAATTTGTCCTTAGCACCTGGACTGATAGAGTTAGCCCAAGTCTGCAAAGTACCCACAATATATTGTACCTCGGGACAAATAACACTATTAGATTTTTAAATACTCTGGGGAAAATTCTTCTGGTTTTGAATAGAAAGCAAATGGCCCCGTTGGTCCCTCTAAGTTAAAATATTCATTCAATGGATGAGCTGTANAGAAATTTGCTGTGACTCCCCGAGGGCCAAATCCAGCATGAAAAGAGGGNGTTGTTTTTACCTGGCAAGCATTTTAAATTATAAAATTAGGAAAAAATGTGATATAAAAAGCCAAATTTTAGATGTCCCTANAAAAATTGAATATGGCCACTCTGGGGNTTCGTTTAAGTTTGGAACATTGGCTGGGATAGAGAAATTAGTTTTCCTACAGATGGATCACACACNCTGAGTTAGNGGTCCTGATGAGTGCTTGCCCCCAAGCCTAATAACCTGAGTTAGATTCCTATGGTCTACTTGGTAGGACAGACCAGACTCCAGTAAGCTCTCCTCTGACCTTCACATTCATGCCATGGCATATGGACACCCACCAACCCCAACACAAACATACAATGACATAGCAAATGATGTAGTTTTAAATAACCAGATGGATGGCTATTTATAACTAATAAGCTATTGATAAATTTTCAAAATGACCATGTTTTTCAAGAGTCACTAATCATGGAAAGGGTAATTACCCCGAGTTTCTTTCTTCTATAATTTGTTTCTTGTATGCACTCCCTCCACTGAGGCAGAAACTCAGCAGAATGCTAATTTTTAGCACTCTGAAATTATATATAGTATACAAATNCATACATATGTGTATATAAGCACACACCTTCATCATATCATCCTCGTCTTTGGAGATGTCATCCTTGGGCTCTGATGATGACTGTCAGCTGTCATTTTGAAGCTCAGCTCCTAGCAGCTGAGATGCTCAGTCTAAATCAACATTCTCTTGCTCCTGTAAAGACGACCACAGACTCNGTGCTCAGAAGCTATATAAATACATCATCTTAAAGCCCCAGAGGTCACAAAGCCAGCACAATTCTTAAAGCCAGTCTGCATTGCTTTTCTGGCCTCAGTAGGGTGAATATATTTCCTTGCTTTTTCTAATCCCTGGAAACCATCTTCATTTTCAAATGAAGAAATGTTACCTACCCCTTTGCTTTCTTTCTTGTCCCTGTACTGTCTGATCTCAGCCAGGAGAGGTTTGAGAGCCCTCGTGGCTCCNCTGAGGATGTAGGGGTGATCTCCCTCTATCTGGACCTTCAGCCCATTCGTGGTTGTAAATAACGTTTGCCTTATGAAGAAATAAGTTCNGAAACTAGTACATGGAGGCCACCATTATGCTCGTCAGTAGACAGCCCACTTCTTCATATGTCCTGCCTTTGTGCCAACATCTTAGGTCCTGCTGCACTCTGGAATGGCAACCAGGCATGTGCAATAAACAGCCCTTCTGTTACACTGAACCTTCTGAGATTCACATTCAATTTTTAAAAAACTATGTTGCCACTCTGTAAACCAGATGCATATTAGGAAAACGCCAGATGTCATCTGGTTTTTTTAAGTATTCAGTCACACTTAGGCAAAAAATTATTTCATGACATCCTATTCCCTTTAACATGCTTCCTGTTGGCCCTGCATTAGCAGTAAAAGAATTCATTGCTCATTGACAACACATGCATACATACTTATATAGATGACAGACAGATAGATGATAGATGATGGATAGATTATAGATAGATGGGTAGAAGGAAAGAAGGAAGATAGATAGACAGATAGATATAGATGATTGGCAGATGGATAATAAAAATAGACAGACCCAATGCTCATGAGATAGTAGAAAAGAAACAATAAAAGCAAACACATAATCTAACACATGTACACAAC
>LZPO01008519.1:0-12568 GCA_001675575.1 Neotoma lepida | reverse complement strand
AGTTTTTAAAATACAACAGGAACAACTTTCTTCTCCTCAACACTACCAAAGACTTCACTGAGGCTCCCTAAAGAATCTGATGGGAGACAAAGCCTCAAGGTCTGAGTTTGATTCCCAGAAGCCACATGGTGGAAGGAGAGATGCCCTCTCACTTCCACACCACCTTGTGGTGCACATGTGCTCACACAAATAAATAAGTGTAATAAAAAAACAATTAAAAAGTAAAGGCTCTGACAAGGACCTACCTTCCTTCCGCTCACTGGGAACTTGCACAAATATGGAATGAGCTCACTCAATCGAGGTAACATCATGTCACTGGAGGGTGAAGGGAAGCTGAAAGGCCACTTTTCTAGAGGAGACTTTTAAGCTGAGCCCATTGCTGGGGTTTGCATGAGATTTGGAAGCATGTCAAAGTCTGTGTGCTGGGTGGNATGCTGACTCCCAGTTTCCCCCAGGTTGGGAGTGGTNTGGACCTTTAAGAGGTGGGACCCAGTGGGAAGTCTTTAGGTAAGTGGAGGCCCTGAAGACAGAGGAAATCATTTGAGTTCCCAGCTATTAGGAAAGTTTGAATCCTACTCCCCCTCTGCGCCCCCCACATTTGCCCTTGCTTCCAGTTTGGAGGTGTGAATTCTTTTTCCCTGTTGTTTATGGTTGTGTTTGCCTGGGGCGCTCACCAGAGGCAGGGTTATGCTATTTGAACTCTTGGCCTCAAAACCAGGAGCTAAATTGATCTTTTAAAAAGAGAGAGAGAAATAAACTTTTCTTCATAAATTTAGCCTGACAGAAGGTTTGTATGGAGACCACATGGGAGACTTTTACCACTGAATGAGAAAATGAAACTCCCAACTGTCAGGAAATTGAGTAGGCATTTTACCAAGAAGTAAGAGTGACCAACAACCATGTGAAATGGTGNNNAGTGTCATAAGCAATGNNAAAAAAATTCAAACAAGAACCCTGGAGCCCTGAGCTGCAGCCACCGTCTGCAAGGAATGAACAGTCAAACTAACCGCCAACTGAACACATTTAACTTTGTAAAAGTGTCAGTAGTTTTTTCACTGCAGCTAAAGTTACACTTAACACTTTCTGCATATTCTACCCAAGTTGAACGACTTCGAATGTCATCTTCTGAGACACCAATGACTAAACCTGCTACAGACAAAGCCATGAGCTGAAAGACAGTGCCACAGAGAGTCACTTCCTGTCACATGCAGGGAAAACCACTGCCCCTGTTCTTGGGCTTCTGGATTTGGACAGGAACAGTACCCCAGTCTGTACCCCTGGGCTGCCTTCTCCAGAGACATTATGAGACCTGTCCTCTTCTATAGTGAGACAGTTGCTCATAAGAAATCACTTTCTACATACACATCTGTATTTTTTAACTCTAACTTTACCTCCTATTTACCTATTCATCATCTACCAATAGCTCTCAGTCTATAACATATACCTAACTAGTTGTCAATCATCTGCGTGTCCATCAGTTATCTAACCACAACTATCTGTCTATCATCTATCATATTCCTACTATCTATTAGCTATCTGTTATCTACCAGCTACTTATCTATTATCTATTGACTTATCATTTATCTATCTATCTTATTTTTCTATCATTGGTCTGTCATGCACCTGGACATTCAAGACTTCACAGAGTACTGTTTTTATTTTAGTGATATGATTGTTATGGTTATTATTTTTTTACATCCCTATCACAGTTTCNCCTCCCTCTTCTCCTCCCAGTTTTTTACCCCTCTGCTTTCCCACCCCATCCACTCCTCCTGTTTTTCTGTTCAGTAAAGGACAGGCGTCCCCTGGATGTCAACCAAACACGGCATATCAAGTTGCAGTAAAACTAAGCACCTTCCCTCATATTAAGGCTGGACAAGGCACCTCAGTACAAGGAATAGGATCCCAAAAGCTGGCAAAAGAGTCAGAGACAGCCCCTGTTCCCACTGTTAGGAGTCCTACAAGAAGACTAAGCTATACAACTGCAGCATATGAGCAGAGGACCTAGGTCAGTCTCACACAGAGCACTTTTCTAACTTGCTTGAAATGTAGTATAACCATACATCATTTTTTAGCACTCACCAATTCCCAGGGGCTTATTTTGCATATAGCAAACCCCAGTGCATAGTGATANCAGCCTTCTCCATCTGAGCAATCATAACACCAGTCACACAACTACTCAGGGAAGGTGAACTCCTTTGAGCATCTGCCTGCCCTATCTATGTTGTCTTTCAACTGCTCTGTGTATACATAATAACAATGGCTTGTATTTAGGGAAAAGATGTGTTATCCCTAATCTCAACAGANTCAAGAGAATAAAATAACAGGCAATCTTGCCTCGTTAGCTTGCATCTGGAGAAACTGAATGTAACATTAATTCAGTGGATGCCTGNAGGTCATGAGTAAGTCAGAAATAAAGTCAGCAACTTAATTTCCATTCTGCTGATTCTCACAGCACTGTGTGTAATTCCCAAAGACTTGAGACTAAAAGACCAGCAAACTCACTTGTAGGTAATACCATTTATTCGATGCTTCTAAGTAGTTCCCTTCAGGGATAAACAAATGTTTCTATATCTATTTAATAATAAGTCTAAATTGTACAAAAGAAAATAGTCCTGATATCTCTGTTTTTAAACACCAAAATTATACTGACATTAACTTTGCATTTGACACTTGTGTGCAAATTTATCTGATAGCTATAAATATTGGTGTGCTACATTCTTATTAAAAGCTGGGCAGCCATGATGCTCTGTAGCTTTCTTAGAGACACATGGTTACATTTCATTATAAACATGAAGAGACAAGAATAGCTTCCACAAAACACTNAACTTCTGAGTTATTTGAACTGTCTGGGGACTGCTTTAAAACAGATCACGATAACATGTTGCCGATGCCCGAAGGCCACGAGACAATCCCAAATAGGAGGTTGCGGGGACAAGTGCCGAATATCTATCTAAGAGAGCAGGAGCACGAGCAAACAAGCCTGGGGCTCTCGTTCTTCTTCTGGTCCCTGCTCACCCCCAGGGGAAGACACAGACACATAGGCCTAAGGTAAGGTTCCCCTATTGACCTTCCGTTCTTCTCTCCCACCAAGCTTCTGCTTCAAACCGACCCAAAGACCCTTGTGTACCTGACCTATGCTGTGGTATGTCTCCTTCACCATCCATCTCTTTTATCTGTGCCCTGGATGTCACTACTGCCAAAACTCCGANTTACTGGGTAATTCATACTCCCTGCTTAAACTGTCTTTCCTAACTCTGGCAGCTCCCTAAATTTGCCTTTCCATAGCACCCCACCCTGTAGCTACTGAGAGGCTGTTAGAATGCCCTGCCCCCACCGAGGATCAGTGGATGGAGAGAGACAGCTCCCTCTGATCCACTTGCTGAGACTTCTGAAACAGGTTTATCGAAGCCCATTGTCCGGTGAATGCCCATGAATGAGTGAAGCCAATGCTTGCAGGTGGCCTTGAAAGTGTATGCTAAGAACATTTAATGGCATGGGGGAGGGTAGCAAGATAGCTCAATGGGTAAGAGTTACTTGCCACCATCCTTCCACAATTTTTATTAGATACCCTGATTGACGAAGTGTTCTTTGCAGTTCAATAGTCCTCAATTTTCTGAGAACATCAGAATTGGACAATGTCTTGGAGAATATTTTGACAATGTCTCCTTTTTTTTTCTTCCTTTTTCTTTCTCTTTCTTTTTTCTTAAGCTGAGAGAAACAAGGTCCAGAGAGATGAAACAGCCTGCCTGAATCCAGCCAGCTTTCTGTTGGATTGATCTAGCACCCTACAGCCTTAATTCAGGCTGGTGTTCTTCTGGGGTGAGAGCATCTAACTGTTTAAGGAGAAAAGCAGGATGTGCACATGCTTCCCAAGCCCAGATCATGTCCCTCAAAGCCCGTAGCACGCCCTTGACATCTGATTTTAACTCACATCAGACAGCTTACCTTTGCTTTAATNAACTCCTCAAAATGGCATTGCAGACACACACACTTTGGAGAACATTCAAATATTGCAGTTCTTGCTATTTCCCCAAGCCTCAATTCTCTTCCTTCCCCTGCCTTAGGCTCCCTTTAAATGCATCTATTTTTCTACTATTCCAACAGGAATTTTTTCCATCTCTGGACTGCAGAACTAGCCCCATGTGCATGTTTATATCAATGTGCAATCAATCAGAGCTTATTCTTTTTAAAATAGTTTTCTTTTTAAAGACCCAAAGCCATTTTGTACATTTTTTTTCAAGCTCTGAGTTTTGAATTGCTAGTTCAAATCCATTGGTCACTTGGGAAGGAAATTAACAATCTTTCTGATTGCAGATCAAGATTGTCTTTTCTTATTATAATTGCTATTATTTTACCCTGAATACAAACGTATTCTGGGGATGTGGAATTATAAAACAACACTTTGGTATCGAGTTTTCTACGAATTGCTGATACATAGCTTAGAGAAGGGACATCTGAGAAAATGGCTCTACTGAATAGAGCAAAAGTTGAATGGGAACCTTCATAAATGTGGAAACATGACTGGAATACATTATATCTGTGCAATATTGTCATCAAAACCTCCTACACCTTGTGCAGTGTGAATGAGAACTAACATTTAACAGGGATAGAAATCAAAACTATTGCTATTTTATTTGGCTGGGGTAACCTGTGAAGGAGTGGCTTTTAAAACCTTTCAATTTCTAGAATTTGGATGTTCACTGTTGTCATGATAGTTTATCATCTTGGTCTCAACTTAAAGACTAGTATGTGAGTACAGTGTCAAAGGCACTGTAGTGGAAGAATCCCTGTTACCTAACAGAGCAGAACCAGAGTCCAACAGGATGAAGGGCCTATGAGGGCATGGCAAGGTTAGCAAAAGAACGAGGCCAACAAACATTGTGATAGACACAAATGCAGTCTGTGATGAATGAACCTGAGTCACAAGGTTATCATTAAATGCTCAAGTTTGTATGAAGAAATCCTGTGCACATCTGTTTATCTGAGCTTATAAATTTTAATTTTCTCATTTATTTCCTTATTAGTGTATTTGATACCTAAGATACAGCTTAGCCTCTTATTTCTATCATTTGAAGTTGATGCACATGTAGCCTGTGTTTTGATGCTTACATACATTTATCATTAAAGGACAATAATTTACAAAGATACACATGGCCAACTTATTCTATCTAATNAAGATGACTTAATGCAAAAACTACTGGTTTCTTTATATTTCATTCATTTATGAGTATGTGTGTATGTCTATGTGTCTGTATGTCTGTATGTACATGCAGAGGTCAGAAGATGATGTCAGATCCCCTGAGCTGGAGTTACTCAGGTCTTTTACAGGAGCAGCAAGTACTCTTAACTACTAAACCAGCTCTCCAGTTCTTTCTTTTACCTCTTTTATTGGCCATATGTATATATATATATATATATGTGTGTATATATATGTGTATATATATATATAAAATGTGTGTGTGAGTGTATTTGGTACATTATATTTGCGATTATATATAATATATAATATGGATATCATGTGATATTTGATGAATATATTTATTGTATAATGTTCAAATCAGTATAAACATACCTTTGTGCTCAAACATTTATCATTTTTCTGTGGTAAAAATATTTAAAATTATTTTCTTTTAGTTCACTACCACTTAAGGGAACACCAGGGTTTAGTTCCCCTAATCATAACTTAGAAGCCACTGATAAACCTTGAGTTGCTTTTCACTTTTTGCAGTTTTATTTCTTTTGTGTGCACACATGATGATGGTGTGCTGTGTGTGTGGTGCTTAGAGAAGGACCTACAGGAGTTGGTTCTCTCCTTTACCATGTGGAGCCTGAGGGCTAAACTCTATTCACGGCTGCTGGCAGCGCTTGCCGAGACCCACTGAGTCGTCTTTGCACACTTAAGTTACAATGTAGTTCAACTCAAAAGCTTTCTTCCTTTGGTGATGATACCTTCTTATGTCCTGTTATTCAAAAGTTTTGCCTACTCCAAGATCATTGCTCTATTCCTTGCTCTTTCTTCTATAAGATTTATTGTTTCAACAAAGTCATATTTGATCTAGAGGTTTAATGGTTAATAATAATAATAGCCCATAATAAGTGTGGGAACTTGAGTCATCTTCTGGAAAGCCAGGAAGGTCAGAGGAAGGCAGACATTCTCCTTCATGGTCCTCTAAGCAAAAATTAAAAGAAAGCCAGCTTGGTGAAAGGAGAGAGGCGTTTCCCACAATGGTGCCACCCCTCAGCTGGCTTGGGGTTCTTTCCCCTGCCTGAGTAGGAACTTTGGTTAGTCTAGAGGAAGCGCTTCACTCTTCGTCCCTGGCTGCTTTCATTCGCCATTTGGCAGGAATGATTGGCAGCCCTAAGCAGGCAGGAGTAGTGGCAAGTGAAGCCCTCGGGATTCCAGTCCCCATGCAGGCCTCAGGTAGGGCAAGTGAAGCCCTCGGGATTCCAGTCCCCATGCAGGCCTCAGGTAGGGCAAGCCTTAGCCCTTGTCCACAACTGGAATCCGAGATCTTGATCCTGACAGCTTGACTCTCTGGCACTGTCCTGGTGACTTCAGTCTTTCTCCTCGGACCCTGTACAGCCTTTTGACCTTTCTGCTGTCTCATTCTTCCTTGTCATCTCTCTTTTACTTCCTCTTCCTGTCTTGACCACTCTTAAACTGGGCAGCTGTTCCTTCAGCTGTCACACAGCTTTCTGCCTGACCGTGAACACCACTGCTGCCACTGGGACTGTACAAGGTGTCTGCCTCTGCCAGGACTGGGCCAGAGGAACCCAGGAGCCAGATTGCCCAGTGGGCTGCCTGCGTATATGGCACCAGATGCCATGGCCAGGGTGACCCATCAGGACCATGACCACTCAGTGGGACTCCTTCAGAATCTGAATCACTTCAGCTGTCAAGCAGCAGGCTGCCTTACTGGGTCATTCTTAGCTTGCTGGCTGCCCCATTGTCTCTGTCACTGCCTCTGTTCTCTGCTGACCCTGCTGTCAGCTCAGCCCACACTCCTGAAAGCCAGCGAAACAAANACCACTGAGGAGAAGCCTTTTGGGGAGCCTAATGCTGCAACATTGGGGGAGTCAGCTGAAGACACTGACTGAGGGACTCCCTGAGTAAGTCTGATTATAGAACAAGAGAAGTAGTTAGGCACATTTTCCACCATTTATTGGACCAATCACAGCCTTGCCTCTCAGCACTAGTTGTGGCACTCTTCCTGGGCTCCCATGGAAAGTGATCCCTCTCTGACCAAGGTAGACATGGCTGCAGGGTTATGTACAGTTTACTGTGGCTCGTGATAAGAGCAAAAGTCTGGCTGGGGCTGTGCCTTCTGGAGCTAGAGAGATCAGCTGTGATTTTTGTGTTGTCTCAAGACACCTGTGAAGTGNTCAGTATGCCCAGCACTGACACAAGGGTAGTTCTGCCAGCTGTTTGATTGACAGTCATTTTTCTCCAGGCCACCAGGGCAGCTAGGGAGAGTCCAATCATCGCTAATTAAAGAGTCCTATTACCCTGCCCCCAATGCTTTCACTCATGTACAGGCAGATGAACATCAAAATGAATGCTTACTATAAGAGCTTACAGAATTCATTATTTATGTGAAAACTGATTTCAGTAAAGCTTTCAGACCTGACAAGGGCTCCAGGGAGAGGTGGGTCTCACTTGTCTGTTTCAGCCCAGTTCTGATGACCTTCAGAATGTGTTTTTCCCATAAAAGTCTTCCGTAGATCTCTAAGCACTGATTTTCAGGAGCCTCCAAATTCTTCTCAGAAAGGCTGTAAGAGGTGACTTAGCAGGTATCTCACGGAGGTCAAGATATGGAAAACTCAGGACACTGTCACCAGAGCATCTCATTACCCCTCTTTGTTTGTTTGTTCCTTTGCAACATTCATATTTTAAACAAAGACAGATTAAGATTTTATCTTAATTAAAATATTTTATCTTAAGAGTGACTTGAGTAACTAGCAAACAGTCCCTGACATAAGCTACATGAATTTTCTAAAAACAAGAGTGAGAATAACTATGAGAAGAGACCCTGGACCATCTTAGCATCCTGCAGAACTGTACTCAGTGATGTGGCGGGTTTCTTCTTCTTTTCCATACAAATGTGACTTGCCACGATTTTGCAGTTGGTTCCTTTTAGATAAGAGAGCTCCTTAGAGTTTCCTTTCTTACAGTCACATTTTAAAAAAAAAAAAATGTTTATTTCAATGCTCTGGAAAAAAAAATTGGTAACGCGGCCAAACTCATCATCTGTTTGCGTTTGCAAGAAATGGAGTGAGACTATTATGAAGTGTGGAGGGGGAATTATTTGCCAGCAATAGCATGAATACGTTTAGTCAGTTTTTGATTGATGGCTATGTCCCGCCTGGTAAATAGGAAATGAGGGAAGTGCACGTAGCAGGACCCTGACGTGCACTGCAATGTCTGTCTACATAATGCAGGCTAATCATGGGTGTGCAGGGGAAATAGCTGTTGTCACTCCATCCTAATAAAGATGCTAAATCAAAGANGGTTTAGTATGTTGGTGATGATGATGAAAGGGAAATTGTCCCCTGAATATAAGGAACGCGATTAGTTATACAATAAAGGTGAAACTGTGCCCAATAAACTATCTGACACAAGATCACTAAAAACTTCAGCATTAACAGGAGAGAAAAACCGGCTAAGTAAATCATCAGAATGTAAACAGGCCTTCATGTTGTGGTCCTCTGGGCTGCAGTCTTTCAACTTCTCTGTTAAACATTTAACTCAGTCGGAAAAAAGAACTCAGCAACAGGAGCTATCTTTGACCTGACTCCTGCCTAGAGGTGTTATCTCAAAAATGTTCAGAACAAACCACATGGGAGCCTGGCCAGCTCTGTGGGTCATACCTGATAATGGTCATCAAAGGGGCAGTCCTGAAATACCAGGATCATGGGACAATCCCCACCTGCCAGTTTAGGACACTGTGGTGCCTTTGTACTGCAAAGTTCACACAGCAGGTAATGGTGGGACATGAACTGAGGACTGTTCTCTGTGCCCAAGGCAGGATTTCTGAACAGAACTCAGAAGGTCTGAAATAAAAATGCCACATACCTACTAATTTGCAGCAGTAACTTAAAGGAGAGAAAAACCCAGAAGCAAAAGCAACCTGCCTGCATGATTTTAACCTGTAACTCTCACAACTATTTTAAATATGTTCTATAGACAATGATAAAGAAATAATTTTGAATTTTCATATCTAAATTCAGAATGGTCTCTGATTTCCTGATTTTCAGAATTTCAAATATGAATTTTGATGTTCATACTGTGCTAAAATAATGAATCTAAAATTTGTTTAAATCTTATGATGTTGTTAGTATACGTGTTCATTTGGTTATTTTGCACTTGGCGTTCAAGTGATTTCCTCAGAATTGAAGCATTCCATCTTGGAGGGAGAATCTTTAAATAAACCTTAATAGGCTAAGAAAGTAAACAACTCACAAATCCTAGGAAGTTCNCCAAATTTACAAGATTCACTAAGCCCTTCCTCCAAGGTTGTGTAAGTAGTAAGAACTACTGAGGAGAAACTGATCTGTCATGCTGATTGCACACTGGGGAAGGAAGTGGACGGATGCCCCTTTCATGAGTCATCACTAGATAGGTTTTAGGGTGACCAATACTGTTGTAACTCTCACTTGCAGTCCTGTAAGTAGCCCCAGTAACCTCACTGATTCACTAAGCTAGATTTCGGTAGACTCTTTACTTTGATCTGTTATTGATGCCCAGTCNGGGTTGTTCACCTCTCACAAGGGAAAGTCACACAACATCTTTCTCTTATAGCAAGCCAAACATCTTGGCAATATCAGTTCTCTGTAAAGGTGTCACCTCCCTAGTGAACTATTTATTATTGTTGTGCTTTAAGTGAGACTGGCCCCCATAGGCTCATATGTTTGAATGTTTGGTCTCCAGTTAGTGGAACTGTTTGGGAAGGATTAGAAGCTGTGGCTTTATTGAAAGAGATTTCAAAATCCCACACTAGGTCCAGTTTTACTTTCTCTGCCTTCTGCATGTGGATCTGATGTAAACTCTCAGCTACGTCTCCAACGTCATGCCTGAAGGGACACACACAGCGAGGTATGCCCTCCCAGACCCTGGGTTAGACACAAACCACACCCAAACACCTATTTTCACAGAGATCCTTTACTAAGCAGGTGTGAGTTTTAGGAGGAAAAAGGGGGAGGTCTGTGGTAGAACAGGCTAGGATGCAGTGATATGTTTTGATTAGGCATATTAATTAGGTGAGCTGAAAGAGGGCTTTTGATTGCTCGATATCAATACTTTGACAGTTTGACCTTGGTGATCAGCCTTAAGAATGAATCTGGCATATGAAAGTGTCCAAATAAGGGAACAGACTTTTGTGGCTAGCTTTAGGGATATAATTTACAAGGGAGAGGGAAGGGAGAAAGGCAAGGCCTGACAGTGCCATGTCTGCTATGTTCAGGCCTGCTAGAGCCCTTCATTGCTTGCCTGCCTGCTGCCATGCTCACCACCATCATGAGCATAGACAAACCCTCTGAAACTGCAAGAAACCCCTCCTCCAATCAAGTGCTTCCTTCTGTAAGTGGCATTAGTCATGGTGTTTCGTAACTAAGACAATAACCATGGGTCAGAACAACTTAACTGTTTCATGAAGCCATCACCAAATGCCTCTCTCTTGCCTCCACTCTGCCCTCATCTCCAATCCAAGTTTATGCATATCCTCCAAATTCATGGCACTTGTCACATCCCCATAGTTTTCCTTGCCTGCCACACTGGGCTCCATCAAGATTAAATTCTACTGCTTGGATTTTGATTTGCTGCTAGTGTCAATTGTCTTCTATATCTACATACCACACATTTAGGAAATTTCATCAAAGGATAATGAGATGGCTCAGTTCTTAATGATGCTACCCAAAAGCCCGAAGACCAACATTTAATCCCTGAGACCCACATGGTGGAAGGAGAGAACCAACTTCCACAGGTTATCCTCTGTCCTCCACATACACACTTCCCAACATACACTAAATAAATGAATAAATAAGAAAGTTCACCAAGGGTCAGCCTTAACTTTTGTGAAAGATGATGCTATACGTCAACGTGGTTAGGCTGCAGAGTACAAATGTCAGGTGAATCACTAATTTAAATATTGTTCTGGAAGTGTTTTTTGAGGCATGATTAATATGTAAATAAGTATACTTTGAATAAAGCCAATAACATACATAGCACTGTGAGGCAGGTTAAAGACAACTGGTCAACCTGAAGAGCAGAGACTAATTTCTCCCAAAGGAATAACACTTCTTGAGACTGCTATATAGAAACTCCTCCTGAGCTTCCAGTATACCCTGGCAAATTCACTTGTTTCAATTCCCACCATCATATGAGCAGTTCTTTAAAATATCTGTATTAATCTCTCAATATATATGTATTATAGTATGTGCAAAATATATTAAAATATTTTATAATCCTAACATGTAATATAGACACATATTGTACAAGATATACATATTATTTAAGGGTATATATATTATGCCACATACATTATAGGTATGCCAATATATTGGTTTTATTTTTAGGGAGACATCTGACTAACACAGCCATTTTGGGTTCCAGCTTGAATTCTTTGATGGTTAATCTTGCTTGTCAAATTGATTGAGTTGAGAGACACCAAGGAGATTAAGAAAGCACACTTCTGTGGTGGGATGGGAAAACATTTGCAGAGGTGATTGGATCATGAGAGTCCTGACCCGATCAATGGATTAATCCATAGATGGACTTCAAATCTAAATAGACCATAGGACAGTAGTGGAACTGTGGAGACTGGGCTCAACTGAACCCACAGGCCAAATAAAGCCCTATTCACTTAAACTCTTACACAGTTAATTATTACAGTGATAAAGTCTCTTTTCTGAGAGCCAGACTATGCATCTTACTGTATACACCAATGTGTATATAGTCCAAACTAAAGTCATCCTCCATAAGATTCCTTCCTCTCAGGAAAGGATTTTCTCATTAGGAAATGTTCTTACCACATGTCCAATCACATTGGCCTAAAGCAGCTCTGTCAGACACAGTCAACTATTCATTCTCAACATCTAACACACCTAAGTCCTACCATTTTTCTTCCAAAGTACTTCCTGGGTCTACTGGGTGTGCTTTATGTTGAACCAAAAATTTCCTGATTCAAACTATGGCTAATCTTAACAACCTCCTGGAGTGTCTCTCTCACTTGCACTTCCCTCCCTTGTTGAGTGTTCCATCCCAAGCTAGGTGAACTTTTCAGGAATTGGACAAGACCAGGCCTCTGCTGTTCTTAGGACAAAGATCAAAATGATTAGCATGGTCTCTACAGTCAGACAGACAGACAGACAACATCTGCTGCTGCCCACCTCCCCAGACCTAATCTGTATGCTTCTAGTTTGACCACATCTTTTTTTTTTAATCTTTCTTTTCTTGCTTCTTTTTTCCTTTCCTTTTTTGCAGTACTGAGAATTTAATCTAGAATCTTGTATGTGCTAAGCAAGCACTCTACCTTTGAACTACATCCCCAGCCCTATTTTCACTTTTTAT
>LZPO01008518.1:14068-27527 GCA_001675575.1 Neotoma lepida | reverse complement strand
CACTTCTCCTCCTTCCTCTCTTCCTAATCCCCACCCCCTCCATCTTTGCTCTGCTACCCACAACCACTCCTCCTCCATTTCTGTTTGGAGGAGGGCAGGCCTCCCATGGGTATCAACCAAACATGGCATATCTACTTGAAGACTAAATGAAGCAACTCAGTAGGAGGAAAGGGTCCCAAAAGCTGGCAAAAGAGTCAGAGACAGTCCTTGCTCCCACTGTTAGGAGTCGCACAAGAAGACCACGCTACACAACTGTAACNTATATGCAGAGGACCTAGGTCAGTCCCGTGTAGACTACCTGGTTGCCAGTTCAGCCTCTGTGAGTTCCCATGAGCCCAGATTAGTTGATTCTGTGGGTCTTCTTGTAGTGTCTTTAACCCCTCTGGCTCCTACAATCCTTCCTCCTCCTCTTCCACAGGAGTCACTGATCTCAGCCTAATGTTGGTTATGGGTCTGCATCTGTTTCCATCCGTTGCTAGATGAAGCCTCTCTGATAACCATTGAACTAGGCACTGATCTATTAGGAATCATTTCATTAACTTTTTTTTCCATTTGTGTTTGGTTCTGTACTAGGTCTCTGGGGTATCCCACCTCTGGGTCCTGTTCTTCAGAGGTGAACTCCCTCTCAGAGTATGGGTCTCCAGCTGTACCAGTCATTAGTTGGTCACTCCCACAATTTCTGTGCCATCTTTACCCCTGAACATCTTGTAGGCAGGACAAATTGTAGTTCAAAGGGTGTGTGGCTGGGTTGGTGTCCCAGTCCCTCTCCTAGAATTCTTGCCTGGTTACAGGAGGTGATCAGTTCAGGTTCCAGATCCCCTATTGCTAGGACTCCTAGCTAAGGTCACCCTCATAGATTCCTGGGAGTATCCATGGTTTTAGGTATCTAGCTCATTGCAGAGATACCCCTAGGTTCAAGTTGTCTCTCCCAGTACTGTCTCCCTCCATCCATTCCCCACCTGATCCCTCCTGTTCCCCTCCCCATTCCTTCATCCAGACCTTTCTTTGATTCCACTGCCAATGTCCATTCTATTTCCCCTTCACAGTGAGATTCATGCAATCCCCTTGAGCCCCTCTAGGTCTCTGGCCTATCTAGACTTTGGTTCTTGCTCACCCAAGTAGTGTCAGGTATGGATTCAATCTCAAAGAGTGGGCCTTATGTCAAATCAGACATTTGTTGGTTATTCCANAAAGGCTGCAGCCACCGTGGCCTTAGCATATTTTGGAGGCAGGACAGATTCTATGTCAATGGTTTTATGATTGCGTTGGGGCTTACTAATTTCTTTTGGTAGCCTACAGAATACCTTTACATGTCATAAACACTAGAACATGGAATGTAAGTTCTACATACACACCAGCTTGACATCTTTATGTTCAATGAGTTGTGTGGGTGCTATCTTCAGTAATGCGGTCTTGCATTCAGTTTGTGTAGAGCTACCCATTGTCTTAGCAAAAGCCTGGATTGTTTGGGGATTTCCATAGGTCCCTTGAGTCAACAACTCAATTGAATCAAAACCAGTCCTGATGCTAGAAGCATCTTTGTTGATAATAGATGGCCACTAGGGGTCCTGTCTAGCTTCATTAGGATTAATTATGTTATAGTAAATTTCCACTGCACTAGGTTTCCATACTGACCCTCAAATGCCCTTCATTTCTAGTTCTCTTTCCCCTCATTCCCTTCCTCAATCCTGTCTTCCTTCTCCCTTCCACTGGATCCTCCCATTCTTGTACCCCTTTATGGTTCATTAGCCAAAGATCTTAAAAATATATGTCTTGAATGCTGGTCATGGAACTACAAAATTGAAGGCTTTCTTTCCAGGCTTTTGTCTTTCTATCATGTTCTTCCCTCTTGCATTTTTATTATTTTTTCTATTTGGAATAGGAATGTTATGTAAATGGTACTGTAGTGAGGAAAAATATGANTATTATTATAATTTTTTCAAGGGTTCACAACTACGAATTTTCCTTGTGTCCTCAAAGAGACTTGGACCTTTGAACAATGTTGGAACTGTTGATATCTTGGGAGATTCTTTGATATGGATAAAGCATTTTATTTTTTTCTGCATTATGAAATGTATATGAGCTTTGGTTGGCCTAGAACAGAATGGAATAAATAGAGAGATGTTAAGAGAATTACAGTGAACTGGAATTTTATAATCTTATTATGCTTCAGGCCACAACTATGTACACAGTGATAAAAGTCAGATAGATCTTGCTANGTAAGGTAAGTAAGATGAATGCTATCAATGCAGAAATATCCACATATTTCATACCCTTAAGCTTGTTTGCATACCTGTAGTGATANTAGCAGTTGGTAAAGAATTTAAGAAATTGAGATGAGTAGAAGGAAGTGAAATCCTTTGATGTACCTATTATACAAATATTGGAACCCTTTCCCTACTCTGTGTCATTGTTCCCTGACAATGATGAGGACAATAGATTTGTTCTACAAAGGGGCCTCCAAATTAATTTTTCCTCATTACTTTATGTAGTTATACTTTTAATACATGTTTATTTAACTTGACAGGTATTGGTTTGAAACACGTTGCTTTATACATCCCTTTACTTCACCAGATTTTCAAACATTTTAACCCCTTCTTCCNCTGCTTTTTGTACTGGCTGGTTTCNACTGCTGCACTAAATTCAGGTNCACTTGTTCAGCATTTGACTGTTTCTAAAGTACACTAAGNGTTTTTAACAAAGACTTGAAGACCATAAAAGAGANATAGAAAGTTACATCAATAAATGTTTTGTACAGTTTACTTAGGATATAATTCCAAGGATTTCTGAGACTGATGTAGTGTGGGTCTAATTATTAGCTAAAAACATCAGTCATCATAAAATTGTAGGATTTTCTTCAAAATACTACTGAAGTGTGTGAGTACTGCAAAAACATTAAAATTCTTGAAAAATAAAGAAATCCAAAAAATGATCGCAGGTAACTAGGGACTAAGATGTGACAATTGAATGTAACATGGTATCTTGAATCAAATTATAGAAAAAAAAGAAGTGGGAAAATGTATGAACTACAAATGAAATGTAAAATGCTTTGAGTTCAGATGTTTGATTATTAGGCTTAACAACATGACAAGCTAAAGTGAGATCATGTAACTGAAAAAGATGACAGTAAAGGAGGAATATTTGGAATTTTGACATAATGTCATATCAAATTACCTTTAAATCTAAGAAAAGTCTAAAATGATAAAGGTATTTTGAAATGAACCAATAATAAAAATATCTCTTCTTAGTTCAATGAGAAAATTTCATTTATTTTTTTCAAAATATTTTTTATCTTTCAAAATTTTTCCATAAGCTCAAACTTCCATAATTGAATTTCCATTTTATTCTGTTGTAGTTTATCATGGAGCTTTCATATTACGACAATGAACTGATAAATCTGAATCATGTGTCTATGAAGATCAAGATCCTCTAATAATGTCAGTGATAAATTATTCCTCCTTTCAGTAAATATTTGTTGATAAAGATGGTAGAATAGAGGCAAACAATATTCTACTAAATCTTCAAAAATCTGGAATAAAAATCCATAAAATCCATGTAATAAAAAATGTGAGAAGCAATGAAAGGCATGGTAATATTGAAGTAAATAGCAGCATAAGAAAAACTTAATAAAATACACAAACATTGAGTAATACAGTTATAAGGGAAAAACAAACTGTGATCTAAGGTACTAGACAAAAGAGTGGAGAAGACAGACAATCTCCTCTCCCCATGTCTTGCTTTACAAAGGAGTGAACTAAAATCCCCTTGAGCAAAGACAACAAAANTAAAAGAATGGATTCCTGATCTGCCAAGCAGGTGCTGGGGAATTACTCAGGGCTGCTGACAAATGTCACTCTCTTAAATATTCTGATGAGGATGAAGCAGAACCCAAGAGAAACTCTGTAATCTGACCAGTCTGCTGGAAAGAGCAGCCAGTGCAGCACAATCACATGTGGCCTCAAACTCTATAGACACGCCCTCAATCCAATCAAAGAGGAGACCCAGAGATCCAAAGAAGCACAGGCGCCTGCACATAATAAAACATAGGAAATGGATATAAGAAAANTAGTTTAGGGAAAGTGTGAGGATGTCAACAAGGATAAGAGAAAAATAGNAGAGGAAGGAGTTGTGAGACTGACTAGAATGCGTCATAGACATATATGAAATTGTCAAAGAACACGTGTAATAAAATTAAAATAAAGGAGTAGGAACAGCAGAATGCTTGTAATCTCAGAAGATAAGCAAAATATAAAACAGATTAACTTAAAGTAAAATATATGAGATCATATTTCTGAATGTTGTAGTATAGACGAAAGTTTGTCTGGTCCCGGTCTCTGATCCCGCCCAGCTCCCATGGCGCTTAGAGCCAAATAAACACACAGAGGCTTATATCATTTTTAAACTATGGCCCTGGCAGGCTTCTCGCTAGCTAGCTCTTATATCTTAAATTAACCCATTTTATAAATCTATGTCGCCACGTGTTCCACGTGGNTTTACCTGTGCNCCGTTACATGTTGCTTTCTGGGCGGCAGAATGGCGTCTGCCCCAGCTCTGCTTTCTGCTGCTCTCCCCCTAGTTCGAATGTCCCGCCTAACCTTATTTTGCCTCACCATTGGCCAAACAGCTTTATTTATCAACCAATCAGAGCAACACATTTTTAGAAAGACATTCCCATCAGTTGTAGTTTTAACAAAACAAAATATAGTAAGATAAAATGAAAACCCACATATTATTGGACAAGTAAAGCCAACAGAAAAATAAAAGGGCAAAAGTGAAGGCACAAGAATGAGCAACCCACTCCTTTACACATTCAGAAGTCTCATAAAAATACTAAACTGAAAGCTATGGTATATATGCAGAGAAAGAGACAAGTGTAGGCCCTGTGATTACTGTATCCATCTCTGTGAGTTCATCTGAGTTTTGTTCAGGTATTTTAGAAGGCCTTGTTCTCCCATGCCCTCTGTCCCCACAGCTCATTCCCCCTCCTCTTCCATGTGGTTCCTTGAGCTCTAGGGGGAGAGAGTTGATGGAGATATCTCATTTTGAGTGGTTTGTTCCAAGGTCTCACTTTCTGCATAGTATCTGGCTGTGGGTCTTTGTATTTTTTTTTCCATCTTCTACTGGAGGAAGCCTATCCGAAGGATGAATTATTCTTTCTTTCAACAAGCATTTGTTGATAAAGATTGTAGAATAGAGGCAAGCAATGTTCTACTAAATCCTCACAAATCTGAAAAAAGACATAAAACACATGTGATAAAAAATATGAGAATCATTGAAAGGCAAAGGAACATTTCTATAAATAGCAGGATAAGCAAGACTAGGNAAAATACACAAACATTGAGTAATACAATTAAAATGGGAAAAGTAACTGTCACAGAAAGTGCTAGATAAAAGGCACAGAGAAGAGGGGCAAATCTCCTCTCCCCATATCTTGCTTTAAAAAGGAGAAAAGGAAAATGCCCTGGAGCCAAGACAGCTAAAATAAAATAGTGGATAACTGACCCACCTAGCAGATGCTGAGAAATTACTCAGGGATGCTGTCCAATGTTACTCTCTTAAATATTCTGATGAGGAAGAAGCAGAACCCAAGAGAAATTCTGCAATCAAACCAGTCTGCTGGGAAGAGCAGCCAGTGCAGCACAATCACTAGTGGCCTCAAACCTCTAAAGACCCGCCCTCTACCCAGTCAAAGAGGAGACCCAGAGACCCACAGGAGCCTGCAACAGGAGCTGACCTGAACTGAAAGCCTGTGAACAAGCAATTATCAAGCTAAGACTGTGGAGGGTGAAAACAAGTTCCATGGTAAGATGACAGTATTTATAATGCTAAGATTACAGTGGCCCGTAACCCATCAGAGCCTCAGTNTGTGAAATATATGAGGACATTGAGGAACTATGCNGCAATACTGAAATATGAATCTGGTCAGGTGAAGAGTGATATAGAGCANCACACTACACTGATGATNAGAAAACTCAAATCAAATGCATTTCCTCATCTTCCCATAATTGAGAAGAGTGAGGCCACATTCTGTCTAACATTTAAGCCCGAAAGTAACTGTCTTAGGGAGCAGAAACTTTTCTTGAAATTCACTCCTTACTGACCCATCACNAACAAGAATCAAGACTGTCACTCTGGAAGGTCTGGACACTGAATGTGTGAAGTTCCAGGGCAACCTGAGTGTTTTCTAGATCCTGGGCAGTTTTGGTGTCTATGAGAGAAGACCAAGGAAAAAGATATTACTGATCTTCTGGGGATGCTTTAACTCCAATCTGGTCCTGAATCCCAATGGAAAAAAAAAAAAACCAGGGAATGAATTTGAAAGAGAGAGTTACAGAGTACTTGGGAGGGTTGAAGGGAGGAAAGTGAAGGAAATTGGTATAAAAATGTNAATTATATTAGATCTTTGCTGATAATATCTCCCCAGTATCATTAAGCAGGAAAATATTTGGAGCAAATTATATATTTTAAAAAGATTTTCAAAATTTTGAATGTACATGCATTATGCAAAATGAGACACCATACCTTTTATTTACAACGTAAGTGACTTATATGTGATCCAAAAGGATGATGAGTGAGTGTATCCCACACTAAAAGTTTTTAGCAGTATTCAAAGAATGTAAGACATGAGGATTCATTGAGAGGGGATATTTTGTGCAATGAGCAGTGTGTTTAAAACTTAATGAAACTATGAAATAACCCATCTAACAAATTATGGATTGAGTGAGCTTTAATAGACTAAATAAGCAATTCATAAATTGTGTTTGTATATTCTTAGTGAAAAAAATGAAAATTAATTCAAGTTGGAAAAAAATGGCGTCACTTGCAATTGCTCTTCACATTTTGTAACTTTTAAGATGTTTGTATGTTTATGTCTGCATAATCACAATCTTGTCACTCTCATTCATATCCAGCACAGGTGACACCTATAAACAGGGTATAGTAAAATAAGAGATAGTACACAGAAAAAAAAAAAGAAATGGATCTGTTTTTTTCCACATTTCCCTTTTGAAGACAGAGGAACAGACACATGCAGAAGGAAACTAGGAACTTCCCAGCCTTTGCAAGTACACATCTGGGACACCAGTAAAGTTCTTTAGCTTATGTGTTAGACCTATTAGANGCAAGGTGGGCACAATAAAACTACAGAGACCACACATGGTAACTCTTCCCTTGTTATATCCTTAATGAATTTGTCAGGTAGAGTTATTTTGGCATATCTTCTATNAATGTGTTNGTTACCCTCTGTGTCCTGCTTACTTGCACTTACANGCACTGCTTACTTNAACCAGGACTTTTTCTTTGATTAGTTTCAGCCNTGGCTTCTTTCCCAGTGATGNTGTTCCTCATAACTCTGCTNCTATCATCTATGCTCACTGAAGGAAGGGTAAGTTTAAATTGATAATCATCTCAGGTCTACCTGACAACTATGTGAGATGGTACACTACTTGATAGTGCAGGAATCCACAGGGTCTAAGAGGTGACAGCATTCTCAAGGGGTCTAGGAGCACTTAACAGGGCTGTGGAGATGAGAGAATAAGATTGCACTCTCCAACACTGCAGCTATACTGCCCACCAGTGACATGTGGGAACAGGACACTTGAAACGGGAGATGCACTACAAATATAGGGTACTTACAAGACATCAAACATGCACAATATGATGCTTGAGATAATGTCTGTCGCTAAAACATTAAAAGTTAAGTTTAGATATATAAAGCTTTTCTTCAATTGCAGTTCTACCACTGTGAAATGTGAGACAGCTACAGAAGAATCCAACAGCCAGCAAAGGATTTTGTCTCAAATATAGATGAATCTGAGGACAAACAACCAAAATTATCCATTAACCATTATCCATGAGGCATGTGAAGTCTGCCTCACTCTCAAGAGATAAATAACCCCTTCTTCCACTGCATCATACAGATGCTTCCTAATCAAGTCTGAGGACATGTTGTTCATTCAAAATGAATTCTTAAGATGCTATATTTTATATTTTATTTTCAATAATTTTTAAAATTATGGCCTTCCAAGAAAATACTTATCTCTTCAGCAGAAATTTTCATATATAAAACGAGATAGCATATGAACTAGAAAATTNCNATTACNTTTTCTCCTAGGAAAACTCATTTTGAGTTTTGANATGAATTTGCTTTATACTTGGTTTTGAGTTTAATAGGAATTGTTTGGGGATGAGAATTTTGGCTGAAATAAAATGCAGTGAATCACTATTACAGATGTTTGGTAAGTGCATGCTGTCTACCAGGAATTGGTAACTGTGTTTGGTCTATTTGTTCAAGCACTCACTAATGGTCCCTGTCCATGGGAACATAAAACAGGAGACAGACATAAACCCAGAGTAGATAATTGCCATACTGTATGGTGAGTTCTATGAGGACAGAACTCTGAGACTCTAAAAAAACCAATCTAAGTCATGTTGGAGTGACTAACTCTACTTGAAATATCAGAGAAAATATATAACGACACTGTGCACTCTGTTTGCATATGCTTAAAGCATTGCTCTTACCCATAGCTCACTACATCGTTGTTGAAAATCAGTCTTAGATATTGTTCAAACAATTCACAAGCATCTTTCTACCCCTGCACCTAATCCTCACATACACACATCTACAAGATAATGTTTCCATTTGATCAATACTAGTAGCTCATCAGCTGCATTCCTGTCACTTACCTAAACAACCTGAGGAAGTCATTTCGCTAGATCAATTTATTATCCCTAAGTAGAAGTCTGTAAAAATTTGTGTTAATATGTGAAAGCTGGGAGTGGGAGTTAAGCACTCCTGGAAAAATATTCTCCAAATCTGTGAAACAGTCCTGGTAGAGTACTGAGTGGAGCTCCTGCTCTTGCATTGAACCAAATCCTTTCTAACTGCAGATAACAAGGAGCCAGTGTTCTCTTTGTGTTCTAGGATGAGTCATGTGCTCACAGCCTCTTCCCATCTTACTGCATCTTGTGCAAATACACATGGATAGGTCTAAAGTTTCTTACTATAAATCTTGCTATAAAAATTTACCTCTGTCTTTGGATCTGACTCAGACTCAGAAAGAGCCTATTGTATCTGCTGATCGCAAAACAAATGTCAAAGCTGTCTTGGATTAGAGTGACTGCCAAGGTGAAAGAAATATCACAGAAGCCTTGGAGAGAATGCTCTGTGACTCCCATCAAAACCAAACATTGACTGAAGACCTAGCCAGTGAAAACAAATGCACATTAGATCCGTGTACTGTCTTGACAGCCCGGAGAAAAACTTGTGCACAGAAGTGTCAAGTGGACCAAGTAAACAGGATCATGGTCCATAAGCAGACCCAGTAAACTACAGGATCATAGTCCATAGGCCTCTAGAGACCACAGTTAGGCACCAACAAGACAACTTCACATGCAAAAAGTCTCTAGAACATATATTGGACTTACTGAAAGGTGTGTTTATTTCCCAATAATGTTAACCTGGAGCCTCCTGGTGTCCTTCCTGCTGTGCTTCTTAGTGGGCTCTCTTTCATGTCCTATGTCCTCTTTTAGTTAACAGCCCAAATACAAATAGAGTGGAGACTGTAATAAACAAAATAAACTCCTCTCCTCTGAAAAGGGCCAGAAGCAGGAAAGAAAGTGTTCTGAGCCAGCTATAGAAGGAGCAAGCAGCTAGTAATTAGCATCACTACAGAACTAATGGCCTAACCTTCTTTATTTAAATACACACATTGTTTCACTGCAAGATTCCCAGTTGAATCATCATGGGTAACTCACACTTTCTCACTGTTGTCTGATAAAAATGAATGGAAACCTGATATGCTTCAAACTACGAACTTTTATGTTTATAAAATATTTACTATCATGATGTTTTCCTTTTAACTTCTGTTTTGGTAATTTCATACAAGTATATGGTAAATTTTGATCACACTCACATCTCAGACTCTCTTATTTTGCTCTCTCTCCCATGAACTATAAACTCACTTCCCAATAAGTCTCTCTCCTGCTTTATGTAAACACATGTATAATACTGCTATAACACTCTCCTGCTTCATGTAAACACATATATAATACTGCTATAACACTCTCCTGCTTCATGTCTCATGTTGTTTTGGAGCTCGCTGGGTTTAACCAGGGCTACACACATGGCCATGTATATGAAGTGATCCCTGGAGTAAAAGCAATCACCAATGAGTAAGCCACTGAAGATAATGACATCCTCTGCTACAGCAGCTATCAACTGTCAATGCCTCTCTAGAGAGCACCAAGTTCCTCTGAGATCCTCCCTCATCTATAACTGAATGTTGGTCAGCCCAGTATTGTCCAGGCCTTATTCCTGTAATCCTATGTGCATTTCTCAATATGAAAAGGAGAAGCAAATCTGAACTGAATGTTCATACTCATTCAAGTCAGCTAGGTTCTTACAAATCTCAGATAAGGGGCTGGTAAAGTGTTTGTTTCAAGACAAGCCTTTGTAAACAGAACAGCCTTCACTCTTACACTTCAAATGGCTGTTCCTGTTACACCACCAACTTCTCCTGAAGGCCTGGTAGGGTTATATTCCTCCTAAATCTTACTGTGCATACCTAATAGAGCACTTGAAGAAAAACTTTGAAAGTCTAGAGGTCTTCATAAAAAAATGGATCTCCTTGACACTTTTTTTTTTGAGACAGAGTTTCTCTGTGAAGCTTTGGCGCCTTTCCTGGAACTCACTCAGTAGCCCAGGCTGGCCTCGAATTCATGAGATCTGCCTGCCTCTGCCTCCTGAGTGCTCGGATTAAAGGCATGGGCCACCACCGCCCAGCCTCCTTGACACTCTTATAACATAAAGTCCTCAAAACAAATGTAAGATACATAGCCTGGTATTGCTTCCCAAGGAGGTTTTGGTGGTAGACTCTCGATATGTTATTGTCTATATCTTGTGCCTACTTCTTAGACAGTAATTTGCCATGGTGTGTGGTAATATTTTATCTGTGCACTCCAATAAAGTTTATCTGAGGATCAGAGGAAGAAGCCATCCACTATAGTAAACGTAGAGGTCAGGCAATGGTAGCACGTACCTTTAATACTATCATTAGGAGGCAGAGATCTGGCTGGATCTCTGTGAGTTCAAGGCCACACTGGGAACAGAGCCAGGCATGGTGGTACCTATCTTTAATCCCAGCACTAACCATAAAAGTCTGGAGATTTGTACAGACAGACAGGAAGTGACAGAGCTGGGCAGGAAGAGGAAGTGATGTAGCTGGGTGGAGACAGGAAATGAGAAGGCAGAACAGAAAAGCATATAGGCATGGATATATAGGAAGTAGGTCTCTTTGGAGACTGAGGTGTTGGTGAGGTGAGGTTGACTGTGGCTTTTTCTATTCCTCTGATCTCTCAGCTTTTCACCCCAATATCTGGCTCTGGGATTTTTATTAATAAGACCATTTGGCAATTCGTCTTACAATGGTGTATATTTTTTAGTTTCTTTGAGGTTTCCCAATTTGGCAGGGCAGAATATCAACTACCAAGCTTTATTATACAGTAGAAGACAGTGATATCTGCTTTTGATTCTGTTTATTTAATTTTACAGATAATGGTTTGAAACATCTGGCTTCATAGATCCCTTACACTTTGCCAGGTTTTCAAACACTTTATTCTAATCTGTTCTTC
Source organism: Neotoma lepida (assembly GCA_001675575.1). Taxonomy (NCBI): domain Eukaryota; kingdom Metazoa; phylum Chordata; class Mammalia; order Rodentia; family Cricetidae; genus Neotoma; species Neotoma lepida. Next base: position 15,896 of record LZPO01008518.1, on the reverse strand, counting down.
CAATGCTTTTTGTACTGACTTCTTATACTGCTGCACTTCCTTTCAGTTGCATGAGCTCATCATTTGTCCTTCTCTACAGTACAGCAAGTGTTCTAAACAAAGACCTGAAGCCCCTAGAGGAGATAGTATAGAAAGCTACATCAATAAATGTTTTGTAAAGTTTACTTAGGCTATAATTCCAGGGCTGCTTTCCAATGTCACTCTCTTAAATATTCTAATAAGCAAAAAGCAAAACCCAAGAGAAATCTGCAATCAAAGTGCTTTGCTGAAAACAGCAGCCAATACAACACAGCCACATCTGGCAACAAACCTTCAAGAGTGACAACCTTGAATCTTCGTGAAGATCCAGGGTGACCTGGAATGTTTTCTGGATCCTGGGCAGTTATTGGTGTCTATGAGGGAAGACCAAGGAAAAAGACATAACAGATTTCTGTGGGGACATTTTGACTAAAATTTTAGTCATGAATTGCAATGAAATGCAGCCAGTGAGTTTGAAAGAGTGCAATAAGGAGTACATGGGAGAGCTTGAGTGGAAGAAGTGGGGGAAATGGTATAAAAATGTAAAGTGTACTAGATCTTTGATGATAATGGATCTTCATTGTGATTGAGCAAATTACATACTTTAAAAAAAAAGAAAAGATTTTGAGGATTTTGAAAGTACACAACGTATACAAAATGAGACACCACGCCTTTAATTTACCATGTAAGCCATTTGTACGAGTTCCAGAAGGAAGATAAGTGCATCCCACCCTAGTGGTCTTTAGCAGCATTTAAAGGATGTACAACTTGATGACTCATTGAGAAAGGATATTTTGTGCAATGAGTGGGGTGTGTTTAAAACTTACTGAAAATATGAAACAGCCCACCTAACAAAACATGGATTAAGTGAGATTAAATAGAATAGACATACAATTATATTTGTGTTCATATTTTTATATTGAAGGAAAAATAGTGAAATTTTATATGAATATAAGTCAAAATTGGCATAACTATCAATGGTTCTTCACAGACAACACTTCTGAGATGTTCGTATGTTTATACCTGCATAATCACAACCCAGACACTTTGATTCATGTCCAGTATAGATGAAAGCTATAAACAGGGAATTGTAAAATTTTGGTACAAAGTGAAAAAAAAAATTGAAAAAATTGAAACTGGATCTGTTTTCAACATTTCCTTTTAAGGACAGGAATAGACCTGTGCAGAAAGAAGTAAGAATTATCTAGCCTTTGCAAGTACACATCAGGGACATTAGTCAAGTCCTTTAGATTATGTTTTGTGCCTAATAGAGGCAAGATGGGCACAATGAAAGTATGGGGACCCCACATGACAATTCTTCCCTTATATTGTTATGAATTTATCAACCATACATTCTTTTGGCATGATTTCTGTCAGTGTGTTGGTTAGTTCTGTGTCCCACCCACTGCTTAATTAACCCGAACTTTTTCGTTGATTAGTTTCAGCCATGGCTTCTTTCCCAGTGATGTTGTTTCTCATAACTTTGCTGCTGTCATCTATTGTCATTGAGGGAGAGGTAAGTTTAAAATGCATAATTAATCTCAGATCTANCAAACAACTTTACGAAATGGTACACTGCTTGGAGAGTATAGGAATCCAGAGGATCTNTTGGGTGCCGCATTCTCATTGGGGTCTTGAAGCACTTAAAAGTGCTTTGTAGATAAAAGAATAAGGATGCATTCTCTACTACTGGCAAGTATAGTACTCATCANTATCATATGGGAACTGGACACTTGAAAAGTGAAATGCACTACAAATGCATGGTCCTTATCAGAAATCAAAGGTGCACATCAGGAGGCTTGAGATACCT
>LZPO01008517.1:21020-32099 GCA_001675575.1 Neotoma lepida | reverse complement strand
GGAATAAGGCAAGAAATATTTTGGAATCATTCTGCTTAAGTAGTTTACTACTTAATCTGGAGTCTATTTTGAGTTTGTTGTTTAGAAGCCAGGAGCCCTGTGGTGTAGATAGAAGATGATATGTTTTCTAGGTTCAAATTTTGGCTCTCAGACCTTGGTAATGTTTTTAGAGAGTTCTCCACTTCAGCAGCTGAAATAACAGAAGGAAGCAGCATGAGCAATATAAAAATCAACTGTACTACTAACAGTTCAGATTTTTTTCATAAGCATAAAAAGACATGTTACATATTAAGCAGAAAGTGGCACTCAGATATGGGATTGAATCTGAGTAATGAGAGAGCTAAACTTTATTATAAAAGGGAAGCAAATGCAAAACATGAAGATTGTCGTTAAGGAGGACACATAACTGGATATTTGAAGTTGTCTTAGTTAGGGTTTTTATTGCTGCAACAAAACACCATGACCAAAACACAAGTTGGGGAGGAAAGGGTTTATTTGGCTTACACTTTCACATTGCTGTTCTTTTTTTTTCCTGTTAATTATTAAAGAAAGTCAGGACAGGAACTCAAACAGGGCAGGATCCTGAGGCAGAGGCCATGGAGGTATGCTGCATAGTGGCTTTCTTCCCATGGCTTGCTCAGTCTGCTTTCTTACAGAACCCAGGACCACCAGCTCAGGGATGGCACCACCCACCATGGGCTGGGCCCTCCTCCATTAATAACTAATTGAGAAAATGCCTTACAGATGGATCTCATGGAAGCATTTCCTCAACTTAGGCTCCTTTCTCTCTGATGACTCTAGCTTATGTCAAGTTGACACACAAAACCAGCCAGTAAGGAAGCTAAAATCCACATATGAGGAAGAACACACCCCATTTGTTTCTTTGTATTGTGGTTACCCATTCAGTACAATTCCCCACTCCCCACCATGTTCCATCCATTTATCTTCAAAATCATTTTTCTTTACTGCTGAAATTTCATTTTCTTTCCGCCTTTCCACTGTGTGTATGTACCATATTTTCATTATCCATTCATTAGCTGATAAACATCTAGATGATTNCACCTTCTAGTTATATAGAATGACAATAAACATGGACGAGCAAGTATCTCTGTAGCAGGATATGAGTCCTTTGGGTATATACCCAGGCATGGAATAGCTGAGTAGTGTAGTACTTCTATTTCTAGCTTTTTAATGAATCTCCTCACTGATTTTCATAGTTTGTGCTCCCACCAACAGTCAATAGGTGTTCTCCTTTCTCCACATCCATGCCAGAATTTGTTTTCTTGGTGATAACATTCTGACTGCCATGAGATGGAGTCATTCTTTCATTCATTCATTCATTCATTCTCTCTCTCTCTCCCTCCCTCCCTCCCTCCCTCTCTCCCTACCTCTCTTTCATTTTCTTTCTCTCTCTTTTTTTTTGTTTTTTGTTTTTTTGAGATCGAGTTTCTCTATTTAGCTTTAGAGCCTGTCCTGGAACTTGCTCTGTAGATCAGGCTAGCCTGGAACTCACAGGGATTCTCCTGCTTCTGCATGGTGAGAGATAAAAGGTCTAGTTTCATTCTTCTATTTGTGGATATCCAGTTTTCCCAACACCATTAGTAGAAGATGCTTAGTAATTAATATTGGCAAAATGACCATCCTACCAAAAGTAATTTATAGATTCAATGCAATTGAAATAACCCCCCCATGCCATTTCTACACAGAAATAGAAGAAAAAATCTTAAAATTCATGTGTGTAGTGTACAGGCTTTCACACACTATTCTATGTGAACTCTGTTCCCATGGAGCTTTTTTCACTCCCCTGGGAGGAATGTCTCTGCCTGCCCAAGGAATGCTGCAGGCAAGATGTCTCCTCTCTCCCTCCTCAGCAGCAATCAGCTTAAGGGCGTGATGCAGACAGCCTCCATTTGGTCAGGAGACCTTTTGTCTTCTTAGCATATCTGGTGATTGCAATAAGAAATACTCTATGTTTTTCATTGTTTCTCTGTCCCTGCTTTGAACTATGAACTATCCAAATAAAGCTCTGCAGAATGCCAGTAAAGGGATCTGGAGCAGATAGCCTTGGGACCCCTGGTTCTGTTGAATCTCAAATTTAACTTCAGGTCCTTGGCACCAGTCATTGTCACATCAAAACATATGTGGAAACAGGAAGACTCCCTCTTTTGAGACAGGGTCTCACTGTGTAGCCGTGGCTGGCCTGCAGCTCTCTCTGCAGAGCAGAATGTCTTCCAACTCCCAGAGATCTGCTGGTCTCTGTCTCTCACATGCTAGCATTAAGAGCATGTGCCACTATGCCCAGTCAAGATTGATTTTGATTTTGGCACTGCAGGAAATGAGTGGAGCTCCCTCATTCTGCTGGTCACACTTCACTCTCCTTTCCGTTCTTTCAATTTATACCTCAACAATTTCTGAAAAAGGATTAATGAAAACCTCTAGAATGACTCTTATGAAAGTGAAAATGTAATAAAATGATTTTCAAATTTNCTGCCAAGTATATTTCTTGCCTTCAGACTGGAAAGTAACAGTATTGCTAAATGAGAAAAAAAATCCATGTAAGTAATATATGAATTTGGGTCTAATGTGAATAGAACTTTATTAATATGCATTTTCTTTAGCTTGAGTTTTATTTAATAGCATGACCTTGGGATTCATCCACAGTTGCTCTGTGCAGCCATCCCTTGATTTTCACAGTTGTATGTGAAATTCCATCATATATACTGCAACTTGTTTTCCTTTGTATTTTTGACAGGCATTTGGATTGTTTCCAGGTTTTTGGCTATAATNAAAAAAATGCCAGTATCAATTTTTTTGACTAGTATTGTGGTACACATATGAGAACACTTTGGAAAGAGACATGTATTCCTAGGATTGTAATTACCAGGTCCTAGAATAGATGCATCAGTTTTATTATCTGATGCCATAGCGTATTTTCTTGAGTGTTGTACTGATGTACACTCCCAAGAGCCATGTCAAAGTTTCATTTGCTCTACAACCACACCTTGCATTTAACAACTGTTCCATTTTAATTCTTGGCAATCTGATAGCTCATTGTAACTTTAATTTGTATGCCACTGAATTCTTGTATATTTAAGTCTCTGATGTTTTCAGTCATTTCCCTTTCTGGGACCTTTGCCTATTATCTACTGGGCTGTCTTTTTGTCATTGTCATAAAATTTTTTTATTAAACATATATTCTGGTAACTAATCACTTGACAGAAATTGGCTATATAAATCTTTGATTCAGTTTTGGCTTTTTTTTTTACTTTTAAAATTGATTTCCTTTTGTATATACATTTTTCTGTTTTATTGAAATAGATTATTTTCTCATACAATATATCCTGATTATATTTCCCCTCCCTCTGTATACACAAATATTAAATTTTAGTGCAAATCTATCACCCATTCTTTTTTTTTGTTTTTTTGTTTTTTTGTTTTTCGGGACAGGGTTTCTCTGTGTAGCTTTGGCGCCTTTCCTGGAACTCACTCGGTAGCCCAGGCTGGCCTCGAACTCACAGAGATCTGCCTGCCTCTGCCTCCAAAGTGCTGGGATTAAAGGCGTGCGCCACCAATGTCTGGCCCTATCACCCATTCTTATGTTTTATTCTTACCTTGACCTATTTAAGATGCTCTTTTGTCTTGAGATATAAAGGATACCCTTGTGTTTTCTTCAAACTTATTTTATTTTTAGCCACTTACTCATTCAACTTAAAAAAATATGTTTTATCTTGAGAACACAATTTTACCTTTTATATAGTTGCCCAGTTAGAGTATGTGTGAAGTCACGTATCATAGTCTTACTTTCATGACTTATATAACCAAAAGCCACTCTCCTGGGTTAGGCTCAGCAGTATTCTGCTATATGGTTATGATTCATGTAGAACCACTGAACAGGGCATTTGACATGGAGAGACCAGATGTATTACAGAAATCNTAATAGTAATAATTAAAGTGACAATGGAAAACATGAGAAGCTTTGCAGAGAACAGACTTTCTTTTGTGAATAATAAAAGTAAACCCAAAATATGACTTTACTGATTTTAGAGAGAAAAGTTCTTTTCAATATTAAGCTTACTGAAATCGATGTTGCACCAGACCTCAGGATAGAGATTTCAGAACCATTTGTGTATATTCAGTAAGTTAAATCCATTGGCAGGATGTTTGGAAGGAGTTTGATAGGTAGGTTTCTCTGTTCTTTACACATTCTAGATACTATCTCTTCTCCTAAGAACATTATCTAGTTCATGTCATTTGGTTTGTTTTAATATTTCCATGGTGTTCCCTGAGGAAGAGAAATTCTAAGTTTTCTTATTCTAAATTCTAATAAGTAGCCAATATTATCAAAAATTTTCTAATGTTTGTGTGTCTTATTTAAGAAATTTCTGCACAGTGAGGTCATAAGAGGATTTTCTTATGTCTAATTATAGTTTCAGTAGATACTTACAGATATTGAGCCTAACTGAAATTGATGATTGTTGATGGCATCGGGTGGGGAGGTGGACAGCTTCATTCCCACCCCTGTCGTTTTTCCTCCTTCCGTCTGTCTTCCCCAGCGCCTTCACTTTCTCTTTATTTTACAATTACCTTTATCTTTTTAGTATCCTTTTACTTTCCTTTTATATTTCAGGTATATTAANATGTTTAATGTTTCTTCTTTATTTTAAAATTACAACATCTGAAGTTGTAGTTCTGCTATCTGCGGCTCCTGGTGGTTTTCCTTGAGGTAATTTGTGTCCTTGCAGATGCTCTGAGGTCTGGCTGTACGTTTGTATGCTTTGGAATTTTATCTGAGGTCTTTGAGACCCATATTGACAAATTATACTTCCAGTGAATATTTATTTACATTTGTGTTGGCTCACCATGGGGCACAGGCAGTGGATGGGATGGCAGAACCTTCTCCCTGCACAGAAGCAGAACTTTCCTCATCTGCTGTTTTGCCTCCACTAGAATCAGGTTGGTTTACTCTNCAGGCTCAGGGAGGACAAACCTGAGGATGTAAATTTCAAAAGGCCATTTTGTATTTTCCTTACCCAGTGCTGTGTTCTATAACAGGAATTTTCCAAGTTGTCTCCTGAATTTACTTCTAGGTCTGATGTACAACCTTCAAAGCTCAGGCCTTTGTCATTGCTGACTTCTTAGGAATTCTTATTAGAGTTTTACTTTGGAGAATGTTCCTCTCATGATTTGTCTTGTCTGTGAATATAGAAGCTCAGGTTCACCTTCATAGGCAAGTGCCCTTCTGGGAAAAGACAGATTCAAACTCAACTCAGCTTACCTCACTAGATCACTATCACTTAGTATTTGAATAAGCTTTCTTCCNAACACATCAATGTACTTTAAAATAACCGGCCTATTCTAANAATTCTCAGCGTGACAGTTGGTCATGATGTGAAGTGTGCCACATCACTGGGAAATAGTTTTAGTCTTCAAAGACTGCTCGGGAGAGATTGGTCAGGGAGAGGAAGTATTCTGGGTTTAAAGAGGAAAAAGTTATTCCTGTAATAAACTGAAGAGTTGATGCCAGGTGTGCTGGCACACACTTATAATCCCAGCACTCAGGAGGCAACGGAAGGAAGATCAAGAATTCAAGGTTAACCAGAGTACACAGGAGGGCCTCTTTCGAAACAAAAGCAAGCAAACAAAACCCCCAAACACTCAAAGGCTGGGGATGCAGCTCAGTGGCAGAGCACTTAGTGTGCACAAGGCCCTGGTTTGTTCAAGCAGGTACATATGCATATGCTCCTTGGCACACATATATGACACCTGTACAGGCATATGTACACCAAAACTCCCATACACATCACATCACACACACACACACACACACACACACACACACACACACACACACACACACGGAGGTGGGGAGAGCATGTACTTGGGAAAGAATGTTGAACACCTGTAATGAGCATAGTAAAAAATACCCTTTAGATACGTAAAAATGGCTTAGTCAGGATTCCCACTAACCCAAGGCTGCACCTGATAACCAGAATTCAGTGACATCACTCACTCAAGATACCCAGACACAGTCCTAGATCCCATGACACCCACTGGACAGTATATAAGCAGGACAGTATATAACAAACCAGGGCCTTGTGCACACTAAGTGTGCACCAATAGCAATGCTCTGCTCTGCATGTCTGGAGAGACTCCACCTTGATCTGCCTTGCAGCTGGAGAGTCTCCCCCAGGACCCTGATGCTCAAATNAGAGACTTCTGTTAGNGACTGGACCTGACCTTCAGCTAAGATATGTCATACAGGTGATCNGCCTTGGGGAGATAGGCTTAGGACCATAGTTAGGAATTAAGAATGGGAACCTTCTGTGATGACCCTCAGCATAATAAAATATAACTTTTGTATCTACCTTCTTGCTTACAACAGGATCCTTTGTGAATACAAGNATACATAGATACAAGACCAAGTTCTTGTTCATTAGCTCACTCTTGTAAATTTACTGTAAAATTTCTGCAGTGGTACACTGCAGATGAGACCAGGAAGTATATTTAAGGACCTGAATTTTGAAGACTTCAATGATCAACTTAATAAATGGTGAATTTGGGGAAATGATGAATGGTATTAATTAAAAGCCAGATCAAGACTTCAGCATTGTTTAGAAACTGTTTCCTTCCCACTTTTAAGAGAGTTCTTAGCCAAACAGTTCTGTCCATTTTATTTTATTTACTATGCTATGATGCTCATTTGACAGGGCATCCCTAAAAAATTCTTGCCATTCCTTATTTTATTATTAAAAGAAAAAAGTCATCAAATGCCAATCAGGATTGTGGTAGAAAAATTCAAGGTCTGCTTTATAAATGCCAAGGATCAGAGTTATCAAAGGAACCTTCATAGGCATTCTATAAGTGACTAATGTAATTTTTATTTCTGAGCAGACATGACAAATGAGAATTGTGTCTTTCTCCACTCTATTACCAGAACCTCATTAGGACCTGATGAACACGTGGGGAACTGATCCAGCTGAGACGTTCTCGGGCAAAATACATTAGCATTACAAATGCCACTTGCTCTGAACCTATCTGAAGGGGCATTTTCTCTCAGAGGTATAGTAAAAATTACATTACCAGTACAGTTGGTAAGCTCTGTTGAATAATTCTATATTTTAGAAAAGGAAAGTGACCTTCTGTGTATCCCAGAGGGATAATAGCACTGCAGAGTCATTCAAAATAAAGCTAATTGGAACAAGACAATAGTAACACTAGCTTTACAAAAATTATCTGAGGGAGATTTGGAAGACAGTTAAAAACATAACCTAAAATATTTAGAACAAAAATACTTCCTGATATTAGATTTAGACATATGGCTTTTATTTCTCTGTAGTTTAACANCTTATGTTTTAGATTGTAGCTGGATAGAGGAAAACAGAAATATAGGTTTGAGAATTCTCAATTTTGTACTGCTTTGAAATATGAACCCAATTATCCTCAATAATGATGATATTCTTCAGTTATCAGAGTTTGGTATTTTTCACATTTTACTGCACCTGAAATCTGAGACCCAAAGCAATGTCAAAAGAAACATGCCCCAGGTTCTAGGTTTTTTTAGANGTCATTGTGTTTGTGAATAATAACAGTGGTAACATTCAAATGCTTGAATTTTAGGTTAGGAGGTTGCATCCTCAATGAACGAAAAGGAAACATTGTTTTATTCAAATAAAGGTTATTATAATAAATGCTAAACAATGAAATTAAGCACAACTGAAAATTGCTAAATATATTGACTTTATCATGGTGTTTCAAAGCCATGATAGACAATATGAACTCAGGCTGACAGCATGAGTTCAAACCCTGGAATCCACATAACAGGACAGAAGTGACTCCTTCAAGCTGTCCTCTGGCCTCCACAGACCACAGTGGCATGTGTGTGACCACACACATACACAGACATAGTAAAATAAAATAAATGTTTCTTTTAAAATCCTACAATCACAGTATCAATTTCAAAGATGCCCAACAAATCTTGATCATGAGCAGGTACTGTACAATAAATGTGCTGTCTGCTAAAATCAATTTAGAAGATGCTTTAGGCTGTGTGGGAAATCACAGGAACCCGAGTTAGTTCTTGATGATACAGAAAGTACCATCCATAGTTACATAATTATAGTACTATAGTATAACAATCAATGTATATCTGACCTAGGATCTTGTTTTTCAAAACTTAATCCTTAGAAGAAGAAATGATGATCACTATGACCTAAATAGATATACTATTAAAAATTATTTCACACTGATGTGGTCTTACTTTTTGCTAGTTACTGGCTATGAGCCATGAGAGTAAATATGTATTTCAGTGGGATACTTAAGAAACAATATATCCTAGTAGATATATATCTACTAGATATCCAACATATCCTAGTAGAACAACGGAGACACATGGGCTGGGTNAGAGGGGGAGTGGGACGTTCACTGACACCGCTGATACCACGGGATGAATGAGTGGTTGCATCTGGAAACCTGTCTACTACCTTTGTATTACTTCTCCCAGGTCACCTTCTACATAGCATAACACATGGAAACCTTTAACATTTCGGTTGTAAAAAGGTAGCAGAGACCAAAACACCGAGTTTANATGATTTATTCAGTATTCAACATTTTAAGAGGGTAGAATGATACAGCAAATCCAGTAAGATAATTTGGGAAGAGATACATGTAAGGTCTGAACCTGTGAGTAAGCCTGTTCAGATAGACTGGTTTTTACTGTGGCAGCACTCAGCTAAACTTCTCTCTGCTTTGCTGTGCTACAAACACAATGAGAACAATGCATCTCCCTCCTAAGATAAAGGCACACTGTTGGCAGAAAGTAGTACTCAGTGGCTGTGGACACTTCTTTTCTTGACATTTGAGATAGCATCCAAGTTTTGCTGCTTCTGTGGTTTTTTAACTTGGGCAAAGTATTTTTTAAAGCACTTAAAAATGGGTGAAAATAGAACCTACCCATAGATTGTCAGGAGAGTTGAATGAGAAGGGGCAGGAGAGGCCCTCTCTGAGGTGCATCACACTTGGTCAGCTCCTGATGAATGTTCCCAACTACACCGAACATTAGTGTAACTTCCAGATCACCTTGATATTAAACTGTGAGTATAGAACTAACCCCTGTAGAACGANTAACAACTATGTTTCCTCTGTGCTGTTTTACAGACTAATCTGATGTTAAGTGTATCAGTTTGAATCTAAGCTTAAAGAGCAGTTTTGGAAAATTCAGGTTCACACAAAATGAAATCATGGAAGAATGATGCTATCTCAGACAAAAGACTGTGGAAAGAAAACTATCTGAAAGGTTGTTATTTTCCTATTATAATAGGAAATAATATTTTCCTATTATTTTCTTGTGAGGATCCTATAGTGAGAATTATGACTACGGAGGGTACAGTTTTGGTAATTTGGAAGATGTTCATATTGTGTGAGCTGTCCAGAGATAGGATGGCTGCCTCCGAAGACANTGGCTTCCTGATGACAGGACTACCTATTTCTCTATTTATTTAGCTGGAAAGNCTCTTGAGGAAGAGATTAGAGATGATGGGAAAGATACAGGAATTTGAGCTCGGATTTTCTTAGTAAACTTTAAAAGGCTAATTCTTCTCCAAGGTTCTGTGGTTTCGTAGGTCTTGACTTCCATATAGTGATTAAAGTTTTAAACCATATTTAGAACTCGTGTCCAGTCACAGTCTTTTCTTTTGGATTATGGTCATATCCCACTGCATACCCCTGATCTGCATGGTGAAACTTTATTTCCTTCATTGCACTTACCTGAGACATCCGGGGAAATGAGTTGGAAGAATCTGCATGCCAATCACACTAGCATTTCTCTTAAAATAGGAAAGTTGAAAAATGATTAAAATCTGTCCTGTCACATGAATTTTATTTTTTTTTCATTTTTAAATTCTCTGACAGTTTCATACATGTATATAATGGATTTCTGTTTTATAACTGCTTTAATATCCTGTAATGTTTCTATCCATAGCAAGGTCAATATTAGTAAATAGATGCAAACATTGATATATATATATATATCACACACACACACACACACACACACACACACACATATATATATATATATATATATGGTTCACAATTGACCTTGTTACCCTTTGAATAGTGTGTCTCACAGGAATAATTGTGTCAACATTTACTGTCTCATTTAGTATAACATTCTGTTTGTAAGGGGTTTATTTTTTTCCTGCTTTTTAGTTCATTATTCCTAGCCTTAGAATTTTTTTTTTTAAAAATGTAAGGGCCAACTTTACAAATAAGTCATGAGTATCTCTGAAGGACAGTGGAGAAGGGAACTCTAGCTTCTCCAGCGCATACAACTTGGTATATTTTGCCAGTAGGATGGTCTCATCAGATCATCATATCTACACAGTTCATCGATAGGTGAAGAGATTTGGATANATAGTGAAGGCGCTGGGAGAAAACAGGATCAGAAGTCTGGTGGTAAGGAAGATTCAAGAATAATAGAGAATGAACCATTTGAGATAGATACTGTGTGTGATATTAATGTCTCAAGTGAATGAACCATTTGAGATAGATACTGTATGTGATATTAATGTCTCAAGTGAATGCTTTAACCAAAGGCAGTATGACTAAGTGAGTCATTTGACTAACAATGTTGATGTCAGTCAACTTTGACCCTCTGGAGTGGTGCCAATGAAGTAATAAACAATGAAGGCCTATTATAGCAGTAATGAAGACTGCACATGTCTCAATAAAGAACTGATAGCCTGGATACTACCATGGCTGAATGATCAATTGTGAGTTTTCTCCATTGATATTATAACAAGGGACAATCCTTTCTTCTGTTACTTGCATTGTATTTCTTCCATTATGGAACGACAGTNCTTTTGTCCTCACTAGAACAAAAATCTGGATAATTTGGGGGCTACCAAGCTGCTTCTGTTAACTTAGTGAAGGCCTTATTTTAATCATGCCATCTCACACAGTATTGCTTTTGGTCAACAGAATCAATTTATAGCAAAATAATTAAGACCATTATTCTTGGAGTTCACTACTAAATCCACAGAACTATTGTTATGAAGCAGCTGACTTATGGCACAGCAGATA
>LZPO01008517.1:4121-18834 GCA_001675575.1 Neotoma lepida | reverse complement strand
TGATGATGCATATTAGTGATCAAAATACCAGGTGTCCTCATTGATAGTACAGAATAAATTTTGAAACTTCAATTAATTGCAGTGTGTCTGAAGTAGTTCATATTATTAATAAACCAACTTCTCTCATTATGGTGCTCACATAACTGATTCATGCAACACGTATTTACCAATTCTTGTATATTAGATCTGGGAATATNGTAATTAAAAGCAAACAAAATCCTGTATTCATGGAGCTTGGATTTTAGGTAGGAGAAGCAGGCAATAAGCAAAATATTCAGCTTGTAGGATGGTGATAGTCCTAGCAAGAAAAGTAAAGCAAGGACNGAGAGATAGGAAATTGCAGGAATTTTAGGAAAAAGCCACCAGGAAATGACACTTGAGTAAAGACCTGAAGAAGAGCACTGCAGGCAAACAAACATCCCAGGCTCCCAGGCAAAAGGAAGTCCAAGGGCATCTAATTAGCTGAAGGAACAACCAGAGAGTCAGAGTTTCAGGCACTTGGGGAATGAAGAGCCTTTAAGATCATGCACTCAAGAGCAAAGGTTCAAAAAAATCTATANCAAAGATCAGCACACAAGCGCTAGAATCTGTGATTCTTTTGATTACTGCGATGGCTATTCTTGGTTGTCAACTTCACTAAGTCTGGAATGAACTAAGAGCCCAAAACGGAGGGGCACATCTGTGAGGGATTTTTGCTTAATTTTGAAGTAGGAAGATCTACTTCTAATCTTTCAAGTAGGAACACAGACCTTTAATCTGGATCTTGAGGCAGGAAGACACTTTAATCCAGAATTATTGAGCTGGGAAAAACCTACCTCTATCTAATTTGCCTCATGCGTTCTGCTGGAAGTCTGGTTTTTCTTTCTTTCTTTCTTTTTTTTTTTTTCGAGACAGGGTTTCTCTGTGTAGCTTTGCACCTTTCCTGGAACTCACTCGGTAGCCCAGGCTGACCTTGAACTCGCATAGATCCGCCTGCCTCTGCCTCCTGAGTGCTGGGATTAGAGGCGTGCGCCACCACCGCCAGGCATGGAAGTCTGTTAAAGGATAGGGAAGAAGGAAGCTTTTGCTCTTTGCTTGCTTGCTCTCACCTTGCTAGCAAGTCCATTCCTTCACTGGCACAAGAGCCTACTTCTTAGAGCCTATTTCTTTGGGATTCCAGTAGTACTGAAGACCAGCTGAGACAACCAGCCTCGCAGACTGAACACCTACTGGGTTCTTGGGCTTTCCATTTATAGGCAGCATTGTTAGATTAGTTTAAACAGCCTGTAAGCCATTCTAATAAATACCCTTCCTATGTATTTGTAGATTCATTCTAAAATTTCTGTTATTCTAGAGAACCCTGACTAATACAATTACAATATGCAAAACTTCTGACTTGAGGGGACATTGGAGGCATACCCCTTTCTGGGGACTTTTAGACTGCATGTAAATATAGTACACGTAGTTTAGGGAAGGGATTCTTACAACAAACTATACTGATAACAATGGCAGACACTTCAGATGCATGAACTCATTAGAGACATTAATTTATTGCACACCAACCCTACAATGTCCGGTATTTTTAGTTCTGATTTTCAGATGAAAGAATTAAAACTAAAAGTTTAGGCAAATGCTCACATAGCCATTAAGGAGGAGAGTTTCCATTTAAAGGGGGTTGGCCTGATTTCACATTTGTGATAGTTAATTTTATGTGTTAATTTGACTGGGCTAAGGGACACCCATGGATAACTGGTGAAACCTTATTTTGGGTGTGTATGGGTGTTTCTGAAAGAGATTAGCATTTTGACCAACCANTGTTGGAGCCCATCTGTGTTTCCTGGTGGCTTTGCCCAGCAGGTCTTCATAAAGAGGATGAATGGACCATGGGCCTGAGTATCAGGTGTTTGGAAGAGTCTACACTTGGCTATATTGAGCAAGAGGGAGGTCTTTTGCTCCTCCTCTTGGCATTCTGATAGAAAGGCCTTTGGAATAAAGTTCAGGGTTGGTAGGTTTGGACGAAGGCTCTCCTGTGTTGTCTGTCTTTCCTCTTGTCGTCTAAGTATCTCACTTAGCTAATATTTCTCACTTCTCCNTACTCAAGAGTACCCTGGGTCATAAAAGTGGTGGCTGGTCCTCCACTGACCAGTAGTGAGTAGATCTATTTTCCATGTTGGGCTTTTAGCATCTAGTCTCTTGCACCATGAAGGGAATGAAGTGGTGAATTTGCTGTCTCTCCTTGAGCTCAGACATACACCTTCTCCTGCTCTCAAAAATCAGTAGTCCTATCCAGCTCTGAAGCCTATGAACCACAATGGCTAGAATGGCAAAATATTAAGAAAGTGATACTTACATCTTGATGGCAACCAAGAGCTTTCTTGTTGGACTTAAGACATATGGGAGGAAATTCATGCCTGACTTGGTAAACCTAGCTCAATACNCATGGCTGGTGAGACAAAAGACCCTAGAGAACTTACTACTGCCACTTCTCCAAACAAGTATAATTCTTAACTGCATTATAAATGCTTATCCTTATGCCCACAGGTAAGTATAGCTCTCATCCTTCATCAAAGAAGCTTCACTTTGCTGCAGATGGTGAACATTACAGAAAGACAAGACTGGTCAAGATACAGAGAACAACTGACCATGGAATGCCCAATCCCAATTAATACATCTGTAATATAAGCCCTATACTGAAGGTTCCAGGGACATCACAGAAGAAGAGGCAAAAATACTGGAAGGGCTAGAAGACCAGGGAATCTGCTACAAGATAGTGTCTTCTATATATGACAAGAATACTGCACCCATGAAATGTCAACAATATGGCTGCCTAAAGAATATCTGAAAAACGACAATAGCAATTGACATGCCAATGTGAATGGGGGAAACCTCACATGGTCCCATGCCTCGATGAAGAGTTGGAGGCAATTAATAATTGCTGATAGAGGTAGAATGAATCTTCTCCAAGGACAAGCCCCCAAAAGGTTACTAATCTTAAGTAGTTAACCCTAAGCACATATATTTAAGCAGCACTAAATAAAACTAGCAGGTTATGTGTGTGTATGTATGTATATATATATGTATATATGTAACACTAATAAAAACTAGGGGCCATGAATTTGAGGAGGGCCTAGTGTTGGAGGAGAGGAGTTAGAGTGGGAATGATGTAAATACAATGCTCATATATGAGATTCTCATAAAATAAATAAAGGTAAAAATAATCAAATCAAAACAAAGTTAATTTGCAAATGATTGTTCTTGTTTAACTAATAAAATGAAATCCAAGTGTCAAACGATGTTTAGTATAACCAGCTAGAAAAAGCTATGTGCTTTGTATTATCCAGAAAAGACCCTTATTATTTTTATCTATCCTCTCAATATTTTTGAATTTTAAGGTGGAACTAAACATTGAACCCAAGACCTCACATATTAGCATACATATTATTATTAAGTTGCATCCCTTTCTGGTATTTTTAATATGGATGTTTAAATCTGGTTAAGATGAATTCCACAAAATAATTTCAATGATTAGGTATTTCAAAAGCATAGAAAAGTACTGAGGATAACAAAACTAAATCCCTAAGTAGGGAAACAAATCTGCCAGTATCTGAAATCCTGTGCTGTTTCCTGCTGAGGAAATTATGGCTTGCTTTCTTTATCTGTGAAATAGGTAGATAATGGGACACCTATGTCACAGTGATTTTGAAGATTAAATGAATTACTTGATCTTAGAATACTTCTAGTATTTATCTATTGAATGTCCAATAAATGTTGGTTATTAGCATAACTGCTACCCAATACTCAAAACAAAACATTACTTTTTATATTTGCTCAGATATTTTCTTTCTCCTTCTTTAGTCCCCTACTGGGGTGGAGAGATGACTCAGCNTTTAAAAGCAAGTGCCACTCTTGCAGAAGAACTGAGTTTGGTTGATGGTTGGCTCACAACCAGCTTTAACTTTAGCTACAAGTGATCTGACAGCCACTTCTGGNCTCTGTGGGCATCTGCACACACGCAGCGTGAACATACAGAGCACACCTACACACACATAAATAAAAATGAATCTTAGAAAACTAAACAAAAACTAAAACGTTAAAAGTTCAGGGCTGGGGAGATAGCTCGGTGGGTAAAGGGCTTTCTGTGTAAGCACAAGGCCCTGAAGTTAGACCCCCAGAATCCAGATAAAAGCTGGACATGTTGGCATGTATCTGGGAGTGGGGTGGAGNTGGAGATGGGACATGCAGATAAACAGACTTCTGCACAGCTACACAAGCTGAATTCTTGAGCTCTAGGTTTAGTGACAGATGTTGTCTGAAAAAATATGGTGGAGAGTGAAAGAGGCACATCCCCAAAGTTGGCCATTGGCCTTCACACAGACACACACACTGGTGAACGCATGCTTACACGCGCCACTTCCACAAAATTAAAAGTTCAGATGAAGCCCTCTATGTGCTCCTTCTTCCCAATCTTTCTTTTTCCTAGGCAATCATTACCATGAAATCTGCCCATGTTTTAATAAATAAAATATATTGAATGTCTACTGTGCATAAATTTTGTGTCATTTTCCTTGCTGAATGGGAAAAAAATTCTCAAATGTTTCCTGTGTCGGGTGCCTTTCATGAAGCAATTATTTGTAGTTGGGTAATATGCCATTGAATATGTCAAATGAGATTAGGTTAAAGGTGCCTCTGTCTGCAGCAGACTGCAACCTAAGTTAGTATATAAGGGAGCTGTGACCTAATTTAAAAGCATATTCTTTTAACAAGTATCTGAGACATGGTAGCCTTGCCAACCAATCACAGCTTGCAAACTAAATATGGCAAATGTAGAGCTGTGACCAATTAGGCTATTTCTCTCTCTCTCTCTCTCTCTCTCTCTCTGTGTGTGTGTGTGTGTATGTGTGTGTGCACGTGTGTTACAAACATACAACTTTAGTTCAACTATATGTGACAGAAAACATTCAGAATATTGTCATATTATGGAAAATGGTTCATCATATTTATAGCAGTGAATTCATAACTTATGTGTTTTTGATAAATTATCTCTGTTAGAGGGCTGAAGATACAATGCTTGTAATTAGGCTATTTCTATGTCATATCCTCTGTAGTCTCCAAATGTGTCTGTGATGCTGGGGGATGGAGCTCTCTAGTCTAGAGTGCTATTTGATTCATGAATATTTACATCCCTCAAATGAANTCCACTAAAATTAATTTGTGTAAAGAGTTTCTTTTGCATACAACATTATTTGTTTCACTTTTCCTTAGTATTAGATATTTAGGTTTCATTTTCTATTTTTTTCTTTACAAATAACACTAGTGAACATTTTGGTCTTTACATTTTTGTGTGTTTGATTTTTTCGCCATGTAGAATTGTTTGACATCAAAGAACACAGACACTGTAAATGATACATAATAATTATAATACTATACAATAATATGGAGAAAGTGAAAACAAAGTCTGTAAAAAAAAAAGAGAAAGAAATAAAACAGCTGTCTTTCTACTAGTCAATCTGTGCCGAGAGCTTTGGTTTAGATTATTTTAATCATGTTCCTTCAATAAAACCCACTCAGCTGCACACCCGCCTCCCTTCCGCCACACCTGGGGACAGACTTCCTGCTAAAGTGAATTTCCAGTTTTTAAATATTGATATTGTTTTATTGCCCTTCCTCAGGTCTCTCAATATCCTCTGAAAAGGTAACTTTAATATCAGTATAGTTTTACCGCAGGAAGGAACATGATTTACTTAACTATTCCCCATCTGGGAACACTTAGACTAGTTCATTTTTAATTAAAGAACAGTGAGTGCAGAAACTTGTTTTCCTTATTTACTAGCTCTTAGATGACTAGAATTGAAAATGACTAGAAAGAGAAAGAGCAGGAAGTTGGGTCGGGAAGGAGGTGGGAAGGATCTGGGAGGAGTTAGGGGAAGGGAAAGAATATGATCTATATATTGCATGGGAAAATTTTTTAAAAATTTAAAAAGATGACTAGCCAAAGGCATAAATATATTTCCATAACTTTGAGTTTATTCTTTGGCAGCTTTCAATATGTCTATAATGCATTCTGATCACTCTTACCCTTTCCCTCTATTATCTTCCTCCCACCTGTCATCTCCCTACAAGTCCTTGCTACACTCAAGCCTTTTGTTTTGTTTTGTCACTGTCAGAGCTTAGCCAGGGCTGTCCGTGTAACCATGGGTTTGGAGCTATCCATTGAAGCCTGGTGGGCTCACTGCTGGNTTCACAAATCAGGGCAATGGCTGCCCCTCCTCCAGAATTCATCAGTAGTTGGTAATTCATCTAGGAGGGTTAGGGTCCTTGGGATCCCATGGCTGCTGTAGACGGCCTAGGGCAGTGGGCAGAGCTGCTGTGACTTCATGATGGCTGTGTGGTGTCCGGAAGACGGCCTGTTTCAGTCCTCCTCTCTGTCTTAGGCCTGTTGCAGTCCTCCTCTCTGTCTTCTTTCCTGCTCTTACATTCTTTCTGTCTCCTCTTCTACCATGTTCCCCGAATGAATAAACATATTTTAATATGTTGTCAAATTGTTTTCCAGAATACCTGTGCTCCAGAGTGCATAACCCACAAACACATTTACTAGAATTATTCTCATTCCTATTTTCATAATATTTCATTCTGCCTGTATAAAATTTACATTTTAAACATTCGCTAATTGAATTCATTCATGCTTCCTAACATTTTTTGTGCTTAGAGCATCTAAAAACTTTTGGTCATTTATATTGTTATCTGGTTTACCTGCAAAAAGAAAAAAGATCTATGTAGATAACATGTCTTTAGCCCTGCTAAATAGCCCTGCTATTGTTAGTGTAGTTCTGGCTTTTGTTGATTGTTAGTAACATTCTCCTCTGAATGCCCCCTGCACACGAGAAAACTAATGTACCCCTACTGACTCTAAGCTGTTTAATCCTTTAAGAGGAAATTATTAAGTGAGAGTTACAAGTGGTGCTGTTTAGGGAAATCTGTAATTGCAATTNAATCCAGTTNTATTGATGAAAATGAGCTTTATTTTTATAAAGAAAGAAAATGTTTTAAATTTGTGAGTCATGTTGTTAGTTGTTGACAAAGATAATATAAATTTGGTTCACATGAATTCCTGATGGATTAAAGAATTAAAAAAATACAGAAAAAATAAAAACAAAGTGATAACAGAGTATCTACCTGTCCAGGTACTCCTAAACCATAGGAGGATGAAAACGGAATCATATATTTGTGTAAACGTATTTACAGTGCTGCAGATAAATTCAGGTCCATTTATATTTAGTGTGTCAGGTGGGTTTCTCTAAGTAATCGAATGAATAGGATAACCGAACACAATAACTCATTAATTCCTAGGGTCAAAGATTCTTGAGATCCTCCCACACCGACACGTCCTTGCTCACTGCTTCGTNGGGGCCACACAAAATAAACNGCCATTGCAGTCTTTGTACAGGATAAATGCTTTCCCAGAAGCAGAAAGGTTTACTNGCCATAGGCTGCACATCTGTATGAAATAATACCAAATAATACCAATCAGCAGCAAGCAGGTTTGGTGCCACCACCACAAACATCTATTGCAAACCAGGCACCCTTCCAAGAGCTTTGTGCACGTCCAACTTAATTAACCCGCATGGCGACCCCACGTGGTGGGTTCCTTTACCATTTTCATCAAATAAATGAGATTACTGAATCCAATACTACAGACCTCGGGCCTCTTGCCTCTCTGCCATTTCAGGCAAACCCTAATCATGTAGAATTTCACTTTGAGGTTGCCAGGCGTGGATCATTACAAGAGATATTCTTAGGGTGTCCACAGGGGTCTAGAGAGGAGCGACACCCCTGGTTCCCTGGCCTCTCTGACTCCCTCTGTCTTGTCGCGAGGCTCCTGCGCGGTTGGCTGTGCCACCGCTCCACGCGTGCTGGGCTGGGCCTCAGCCGTAGCTCGCGCCACCTGCTCCGGGCTCCTGCGTCCCCGCCCCGCGTCCCGCCTCCGCGCCGCGCCCGCGTCCCACGGTCCCTCCCTCCGGCGTGACGGGAGAACGGGCGCCGGCTGCCCGCGCTGCGAGCGGCCGAGCTGTCAGCAGGCGGACCAGCTGAGCTGAGCCTGACCCAGAGGAGCCAAGAGCACGGTCCTCGCTGCCGAAGCTTGAGCCGTGCAGCCTGACGGTCCGAGTGCACCCAGCATCAAGATGCTGCTGCTCGCCCTGCGGCGGGTTCGGGGCNGGGGCGGGGGTCGACCGGCCGAGGGTCTCCGCCGCGCGCGCTCGCCCTGGAGCCCCGCCTGGATTTGCTGCTGGGCGCTCGCCGGCTACCAGGCAGCCTGGGCTGGGGACTCGCCCTCCTCCGGCCGCCCGCTTCCTGCGTGCCAGGAGGTGAGCAGCACCTAGTCCCCGCCTGGAGTTTGCGGCGGGGTGCGGGGTGGGGCGGCCTCACGGACCCGGGCTCAGAGTGGCCATCACCTTTTTCGGGTTTGGAGGACGAGGCATTCGGTTGTGTCCAAGGATGAAGTTGCTCGCCTCTGCTAGCTGGCTAGGAACGGGTGTTCAGGTTTATCTTTCTGGTGGTGCTTTTTCTCTCCGCGCTGGTGTTTAAGGGTTTCTGAAAGGACTTTGCGGCGCCCCNGTTGGAGAGCCAGGTCTCAGGACCTGGGGCTGAGGGAGAAATTTCAGGAAGGGGAGGAGACTGGGGAAGCCCTACCTTGTGGGATTTGGAAAACTAGCGCTCTACAGCTTTTCAGAGACCAAGATACCGACCCTCCCTCTCCTGCTTTCTCTGTCCCCCTGTCTCCACATGCTTTTACCCAACTCCCCTGTTCTCGTCTTCCACATAAGGCACGTTGTGGTGTCTCTTGACGTTCTGGCAAGATATGGATGTGAAGAAGGTACAAAAAAAAAAAAGTATTTGGCAAAGAGGCGGGGTGGTGATGTAGAAAATTAGAATGGGTAAAGCTAATACGCTCCTTGGGGAGGTTCTTCACCTGGCTGAAAGCTTGCAGCTGTGTACTTTACAGCCTGAGATTGCTACTGATTTATAGCCAAGAAGGATAAATTATGGGTGATTAGATTTTTCTCTGCTTTTAGGAAAACGAGACTTAGTGTGCCAAAACTTTACAGGGGGTGTCACTGGAAAATGTATTTGGTGTTTATCTTTTCCTTTAATACTCCAGAAGTGCATCCTCTTAATGAAAATCAATGAAGGGAAGGAAGCAACATTTCTGACCTACTTTGAATGATCTTGCTGGAGAGGAGCTAAAGCACACATGCTGCTTTAAGGAAGATTGCTAGGAATCAGGGTGATGGNTCCTTTATATTTATCCAGCTAAAATAGGTTAGCCATTGGCTCCCTTTGAAAAGAAAGGGCAGATTCTGTTTCCTGTGCATGCTGGAACCACTTCTGGATTAGAGTATCCTCCTNCTAGACATCATCCATCATCCATGGATTTTCATCTTCCTCTCCTACAATACAAGTCCCAGGGCAGTCTGAAATGACGGCATGAGATGGAAAGCTTGAGTGTGACTATAAAGCTGCATTGTAACTGGTGAATCAGGGCAAGGGCTCGGCTAACAGCTGTGCTTGATTTCAGCGTACATTACTGTTAGTTCAATGTGTATCCTGNCACTTNACTTGTCACCTGGGAATGATCCCATCTTCAGGCTTCTATAGCATCCTGCTTTTTCAACATCCACAACTGCTATAGCAAGATAAACTTTATCTGCCAGTTGCCTAGTCAGAGTATGTAGAACATGTGTCTCTTCTGAAATGAAGTTCTAAGTTCCTTGCAACGTTAATCTTTAGTAGTGAAGAATCTATTTGAAGTGGAAAATCCAAGGCCAGTAGTAGAGGTGCTTCAATACCACAATCTNTATTTATGTATTTACAAGGTTTCTAGCCCAGGCTGGGCTCAAATTCCTCATGCAACTGGTGATGGGCCTTGAGTTTCTGATCCTGCCTCAAGTGCTGGGATCAAAGGTATAGGTCACCACACCCAGTTTATGTGGTAGTGGGGGTCAAACCTAGGGCTGCTTGCATGCTAGGCAAACACTCCACCAACTTAGCTACATCCTTATTCCTAGACTCCCACCATACAGAACTGAGGCAAGGGGATGATAGACTGTACAAGGGAGTGATGCTCATCCAGTTCCAGCTTTTCATTGAATTGGCTTTAGAAATTGTATGTGATTCATTCTTTTAGGTATCAATTTTGAGTTTTTCTCTTTGAAAATGGAACTAGATAAAATATAAAGGAGGATGCTACTGAGCCAGCTTGTGGCTAGCTGTGGTTTGGAACCAGTAATGTACAGATCTACTGGTATTCTTCCTGCGGACTGGAGGCAGTGTGAGACCATGTACTGTGTGTTAGAGGCTCCTCTGGAAATAGCAGAGGCTTCCCAGAGGCATAATCTGATTGCTGAGACCTAGACTAGCTGAGCTAATTTGTACTCTTGATCATTGTTTCAACCTACCATTGTTTTGAAGAGGAAAATGAGAGGTAAATGATCCTCAGGCTTTTAAAGTAAGGTCTTCCTGTGTGAGGAGTGTGAGGATAGGGGACCCGTCCTGAGCTTAGCAAGTTCCTCTGAGAGACGGATGTTGAGCCATGATCATAAGCAGAATAAAATAGCTATTCTCTGTCTATTTTGACTGTTTTAACTAATCCCTCTTTTGGTTTTCATCTCTACATCACAGAGTGACCTGGTACTTGTCTCCTTCGTGCTGGGAGCCATGATGGCCTGCTCATAAGTTTTTCTTAACATTAAAGGGAGTTATTTCTGAGCACAAAGGACATCANCACTATGAGATGGGGAGAGGAGGGTGAGAAGAGTTAAGATGAGGGTCTTTAAGGCTGAAAAACTAAAGCCAAGTTGTCATAACATAAGTGAAAGGGGGAATAGAAAAATCTTCAGGNTACCCGAAACCTCAACCTGTTATCAACATTTTTATAAAATAAGCCGTGTTTAATGAAAGTACAAAGACTGACTTTTCTTGCTTACTTGTGGAAGTAAAGAAAAGACTATAGGAAATTGGTCTGGGAGGAAGCTGATGGTGATTGCCTGAGACGAGACAAAGGACCCTTCAAGCTACAATTGGGATGNGGGCAGTGGCTTCACCTTAGATTTTGTGGTGATCTGGGCTCTGGAGTGAGGTTCTAAGTANAGTGCTGCCAAAGTCCTTGGATTATAGAGTGGAAAGGGAAGTAAAGTGATTGCTTTGAAAAGTCAGCTGGTGACCAAATCAATGGGAGTGGGAGCAGAAACGGGAAGGGACATCTTGGGAGAGAAAAATGAATAATCAAGTCTGTGCGCCCGTAGATGAAGGTCAAGGAGAGGATGTGATGTCTGTAAATGTTTCTGGANGGTAGAGCTGTTTGGGATTATTGGGGTTTTTGTATGAGGGAAAACTTTCTGGGGTTTTGTCCATTTGTTTCTCACTTGAAAACTCACTCTAATAAATGACCTATTTCATTATGAGGAGGTGTAATATATTAAAGGAAAACTCTGTATCAATGTGAGAGTTGTTTATTGTTAGATTAGTGGAGCTCAAGGCTAATGTTTCAGGAAGCATCTCGAGGGAGACTTCAAAGGCTCAGGCTCATAGCCTAGGCTTACACCTGTGAATTTGAGTGGGATTTTTGACTAATTGACTAATTGGACTTAACAGGGCAGCCAGAGGAAAAAGTATCCAGGCCAACACATGATTCAGCGTTGCAATGAGATATTAAAAGAGAGCCCGTGAGAACAAAAAAGAACAGAACTAAGTGGATTATGTATACATTATTTAAATTTGGTAAATGCAGTCACAAGGTCCTTAGTCCACTGCTCTGAATTCTTGCACGATGTGATTCTATTGGTCTCTGAATTTTTAGTGAATGATGACTTTGGCCAACAGTTTTTATTTCACCAATNTTTATTCAGTTTATACTAGTATACAGGCAAAATGTCATGATTAATATTATAAAATAAATACAAAATTAAAATATATGAGTAAAGATGAGGGAGAGATGTAAATAAACAATTATAATAAGGGATTTGGCNCCACAAGAGAGGCAAATGGTGCTATAACCCACAGGGAAGGATTGGAAAAAGCACTAGCAAAGAAGTGAAGAGGGCTTGAAAGATGAGCAGGAATTTGCCAAGAAGACGAGAGTGTGGCGCATTTCAGGTGTAGAGCATAGATCAAAGAGCAGCAGAAACACAAAGCTGTGTTGTGTTATAATTNAGCACAACTGCAATGCAGTGAGCAGCAGGAAGCTTAATGGGCAATGGATCTGAGAGGCCCAGGAGTCTGGTCATGAAGGGTCTCATGTCATTCTGAGAAGCTGGTCTTCATTTGATAGGCAGCTAGAAGCAAGAGAAGAATTTAAACATTTAGTCTGGCAGTAAGATGGAGGCCAGATAAGAAGAGTGGGAAATGGAAAGAGGTGAGACCTGCTTGAAGGAGGTGGTAATAATCCAGGTGAAGGAAGGCAGAACATCAGTTAACGGGTATCAACAAAAGTGGAAANGAGCATGATGTTAGAAGATNGACAGTAAACGGATNTNAGTGTTGCATGGATGAGGGGTTCTAGCCTGATGAGGGAGAAGTGCCTCTGACCCNAGAAGAAGGAATGTGAGGAAGAGAAGGAACTTTGCTTTAGAGTGACTGACTTACATAGAGCTGTTTAATTGGCAGCCAGGGATCAAGCTACCATGCTCAGGATCATGGTCTGGGCTAGTGCAGGGACCTGAGAATAACGTGGATAAAAGGAATGGTTCAACANTGAATGGACAGAGCTAGGGTTTTACCAACGCTAAATGGAGCAGAAATGTTCACAAAGAAGACACCAGAACAATGGCTAGGCTGGAGAAAGGTGAGTTATGGGATTTTGAGGGAAGGGAGAAAAGACTCTGAAGGAGAAAGGGGTGGATATATGTGTCATGTGCCCTACACAAGATGTGAATTGGCAAGAGGCTATTCATTTGGCGATTATGTTGCTGGTGCTCTGTGCNAGATTGGTTCTACTAGAACCGGGTGGAATGAGTTAATATCAACTAGCAGAAGAGNAAGGGGATAGAGAATAGGATAGCAATAATGCCTTCCCAGATTTGGGAAGTGATGGACATTTTCAAGTCCATATAAACCAGAAAANTTGTAAATGACTACATGTCGGAGGCTCTGGTCATGAGCTATGGGGGAGTCACTCTGTCACTGAAGGAACTAGAACTCCACCTCTGTTTTCACACAGTTACCATAATTAATCTTGCTTGTTGTGCCTCCAGAAGTGAATTTTTCATTCAAGTTCTCATGCTCAGTACCATTTTCCATGTTTTAGGCAAATGTGAGCAAGTATTCACACCATCAATATTTACAATGTAAAGCCAGGAGTTGATAGATCTGTGAAATGTCATATTTTAGCACAAGGAATGGAAATAGCAGCACATAGTACAGACAGTGGCACACTTTCCTTGCAGGCCTTTCTTCAGCAGTGTTTGAGATTCTTGCTTTTGATTGTCAGAGTCTTCNCAAGNTCTGGTTGTCCTTTGTTTTCCCATGGAAGAAACCACTGATAATTCTTTCTTTACTGCATTTCTTAACATATTATAGTATTTCATTTTCAATGTATATGTATTACATGCACACATATATAGTACTTAGGTACCAAGTAATTGTAGTAAAATGATGGAAAACATATGGACTCTTCTCACGTAGAGNTTTAGAATCTTGGGGCAAATCCCAAACAAACCCACACATCATACAATTATAATTGCTATAAATGCTGTGATGGAAAATACCNTGTATAGTAAGAACATATAACCACCTGCGTTAAATAGTATTTTGTCACTGTGACAAAAATACACGAGAGACACAGCTTAGAAGAACAGATGTATTTGGCTCATGGTTTCAGACTGTAGTCATCTGGCTCTATTGCTTTGGGCCTGAGGCAAGACAAAGAAAAATATGGGTGTGGAAATGTGTGGCAGGGGAGACTTCTGATCTCATGGCAGAGACAGAGGGAAAAAGGGAGAGAGAAAGAAGGAGGGAGGGAAGGAAGAAAGGCTTCAGAGACAAGATACACCATTCATCTATTTCCTCCAAGGAGGCCCCAACTCTTGCTAGCCCATTTAGCTATGAAGTCATGAATACACAAATCTATCAGTAAGGTTGGCTCCCTTATGATCCAGTCAGCTCTCAATACCTCCTCTAGCTGAAGACCAAACCTTTGGCACACATAGCCAAACCATAACACAACCCTTGTTAGGGGCAAGAGGCAAGCTAATAATAGAAGGAGTTTACTGGCTGAAGGTCCTGGGTGTGGTGATAGAACATCTCAGACACATGACACTTCCTTGTCCTAGACCTCCACTTAACTCTTCCTGGACCACAAAAGACAAGGGATCTTTTCTCGCTCTGAGTTCTAGCTGCAGCGTCTCCTTCACTTTCTGGCAGCTATATGTTTGCCCATGAGTATTGTATGCAGGAAGCTGCCAGTATGGAGGAGTGACTCTGTATTCTACCTAAGGAGCCAGNAAAAGCTAGAATCTACCCTGAGCTCAGCATAAGCATGTGCTGTGCCACAGAGCTGCATGTGTCTGGAGGAAGGGATACCTTCTTCCACGTCATATGCCCAGAAAGGGCCCATTTTTAAAATCGCACAAGGATGGCATACACTTTATCAAAGTCTTTGAGCACACATTTCTCCCAAAGTACGTAGTATGCTCACTGAGGAAGGGAATTACATAATCTTGCTCAGCAAACAATGATTGAG
>LZPO01008516.1:8346-19929 GCA_001675575.1 Neotoma lepida | reverse complement strand
ATTTTTACTGGCTTGAAGNAAAGGCTAGGAGAGAGGTTTTGCCCTNTTAGAAGAGTTCTGTTTTTNTTTTTTCTTAGAGCAAATCACAGGTGATNTCCCATACTAATATCTTCAGGTGAATCTTATTTTTGCTCTTACAGAAAGAGAATCTGAGAAAGAAAATTCTGAAAGGTGTTTAGTTTTTTAGATTAAGTTTTTCCCAGGAACGCTTTCAGTTTTGAGAGAGAAAGACCACCAAGTTTTCCCCAAACTTCTATTCTCCAAACNTTGGCTTCAATGGCCAAGAGGAAACTGATTCTGTGGGTACANTGTTTCCGTACAGTGGCAGCGCCAGCAGAGTGGAAGTTTTATTTCATTCCAATTTGCCCTTGCCTCAGGGAAAATTATTTTCCCCAGCTGCTTGGATTTAGCATTTTTGCTGTCCCCAGGCCAAAAGCTTCCACTGGAATCTTTTTTTCTGCCCATTAAGCTCTTCTTTGATAGATATTTCTTCTGATTTTTTTCCCAGGATTTTGCCTTTTTACATTTTTAGAAAATTAAGGACCTAGTTTCTCTGTCTTGTGGCTTATCTTATTCTACTTTACCCTGTTGTTTCTTTCTTAAACTACATTCCTCTATATTCTACCTTACTCTAAATTTCTTCCTATTTTCCTATATTTTTATAGATAGAATTTTAAAAGAGAGAGAGAGAGAGAGAGAGAGAGAGAGAGAGAGAGAAAGTAATTTAAAATTAGAAACAATGAAATTTCTAGAGGAAAACAAATAATACACTTTAAGTTACAGGTATAGGCCAGAGCTCTCTGAATAAATTGACCATAGCACAGGAAAACAGTAACAAAAGTCAATGAATGAGAATATACANATTTAAAACCTTTCTATTTACAATAAAGGAAATTATCAGCACACACACAAAACAGTTCATGGAATGAAAGAACTCTACAATTTAAAGAGTTATTGAAGTATCCCAAAACAAATATTGCTAAGAAAACATTATTTTATGAAAATGCTTTGAACATCATAGTTCATCACTTCTGTCATGCTGGTCATGCTGTATTGGTCAAACATTTTCCCAAAATGTGCCTATGTATCTTTATAGCTGCTTTTTATTTGGGTAATTTGTTTTATAAAGCTTTCTTAGTAAGATCATGATAAATACAAAGAAACAATTGAGCAGTACTGAGATTTCAGACCTCAGACTGTGTTCCATACAAACATAGGGTTTAAGGAAGAAGAAATGGAATCTAAAAAGGGAAACAAAAATGTGAACTGGACAAGGCCAGCACCAAGGAATATGCCAAACTGAATGGGCAAAAGGCCGTGAGGCCTCAGTCCTACACAAAGAACTACAGAGAAGACAGTAAGCTGGGAGTGGGAGAGGTGACCCTCTGCATGAACAATCACATCGATTGGTTGTCCAGTGCTAAGCAGTTGGCCCTGAAAATGTTAGGGTTCTAGAGTCATACCACAAAAGACCACCCTCTATCTATGCAATCAGCAAGAGCATTATCTCGAGAGTAAGAGTTACAGCATACTGGGCCTGCACATCTGACACAAAGGCAAAATGACAATCCAAGAAAAGCTTACAGGCTCCTTTTATATACAACTAAATTAATTTTAGAAGCAATTAGATCATCCTATCTATGATTGGCTTAAGCAAGTGGCAACTCTGTTAGTACACTTCTAATTGGCTAGAGATAGCAGGTGCTGGCTAGGGCTACAGATTACCATCTTTGGGCAAGTTTGATCAAGTTCTGGTGGGAGGTTGGGTAGAAGATTTGTCCCTATTTGGTCACTGCCTTGAGATATTGTAGGGGATGACCCAGGCTTGGTATGTGCTATCTCTCTCATCCCTGCTGTCAGGGGCATTGAAGATTGATTATCCATTGTTGATAGTTCTTTCAGAAACTGCTTGCTTAGTCTCAGGAAACTGAAACTGAGGCCTGATCTCTGACAGAAGACTGAGGAGCCTGTTATGGCATATGCTTGGTTCTCTCAGTCTCCCTTTGAGCAGTGCATCATGTCAAATCCTTGAGATGGGTTTGGTCCTGGGGCTGATATTGAGATTTCAGCATCATCAGCTTAATAGTATCTAGACAGGAATTATCCTTTAGGTAATGTATCAATGACACAAGAGCAATTAGCAGAAGCAGAAGGTCCAAAGGCCCTGTGTTGGTTGACACAGTTCCTATTTAGAAGGAACCTGGAAACAAGAATGAAAACCAGTTATTATTGAGAATAGTCACTTTATATCACGTTTGAGACCTGTTTATCCCTTAATAGGAAGCCTGTGAGTAAGGCAAACCTATCTGTCTTTTCTTATCAAGAAGCCTAGTAGCTTTAACTAATTAATGTATTGACTAATGAATTAACAAGATGGCTGCAGCCTTGTGGAATAATCTGATTGTCTGTTGCTGCTAAGCTGACAAAGTTTACAGTTAGCCTAGCTGTCAATCAGAAAAGGATCTGAGTAAACATAAATGCAGACCAAGAAGCTTCTGAATCTATTAAAAATGACAGAGACTAGTCCATTACTTAGATAGCCATCCCAGGCTCCTGTGGTCTTCCTAGCATCGGAGGCAGAGGTGTCAAGACAGCATCAATCTTCACCTGCTGGGCCTATAAGGTGAGAGTTTTTCTTGTGGAGGAGGAACATGGGGAAGATCGATTTTATTTTGTCTAGGCAAAGTGGGATGATCAAGTCTCCAGTGTCCTGCTTGTCCACAGTCTGGGCTGGGTCCTGGCAGCAGGTGTTACATTGGGGCATCTTGCCCAGTGGTCAGTGTTATCAATAATCCCTGTGGCATTGTCATGTTGTTCCATATNTTCTTGGAAACCCTGGGAGTCATTGCTAGTAGCTGGGAATTTCTGCTTGTTATAGTAAGTTTTTTTATTAAATAATTTAAATACTACATTCATCAGATCTATGACAGNTTTGGGNACAATTATCTATTAAATATATCTGAACTAAATAAACCTACATTTAATCTTGAAAATATGTCTAAGTTTGGTAACAATAACCAGGCCATCATGTTATCCTGTAGATATATTATTTAAATGGACCTTTCAGGTCCTGTTTTTATCTTATAAGCATTTTTTATTTATAAACATAAGTATATCTTTAGACATTATAAGAGCAGTTAGACTGCAGTTTTCATTTATAGACCAAAGATGTGATGTTGATAACTTTTAAGAAACAGGTTTGGACTTCTCCATGAGACTCTGACCAGCTAAAAGCTTAAGTTTTGTCATTTCATAGGAGGCCAATCACATAGAACAACCCCAGAGGGTTGTAACATGATGACTAATTATCAACATGTATTTTCAATTATATATTCTATTTTTAAATAAGTCTGACATGGAACTTCAGTCTCCCTCCCTCCTTTAAAGAGCATGACCCCATTTCCAGCATAAACATTTTGCAGTGAAGAATCACCAGCTTTTTTTAAATGTAGAAAACAAACCAGAATTAACCTAATATTGCCAAAGTTTCAATATATTTTACAGGTTCTTTTTGAATTTAGTATTTGCAGATATGAAAAATCAAAGCAAATCTACTTCACATCCCCTCTGGTCTTCTATAACTTCCTATATAATATCAGGTCAAGCTTTTCCTATCTCTGCTCAGCTGGTTCAGCCAGACTTTTTTATTTTAGACAAACTCCTCTTTCCCTTCTCTTTATCATTCCAGTTTCTGACCTTTTGCTTTCCAGACAATATGAAAACTTTCATCAAAGTCCTTCTTGTGGTTTTGTTTAGTAGTCTAGAATATCGTATAGGTAGAATACCTTAAACAAGAATAGAAACATATATGTATATATCATAACAAAAATAGCCTTAAATTTATATCAATATATAAAAATCTGTACCAATGCGAAATATTTGAGTAGTTTTTCTTACCATGACCAGTAATAAACCAATAACCCATCGACTCCAAATGACCAAAACCTATATATTTTTTTCCTGTGGAAACAAAAGTATATTTTTTCCCAAATAGTATATCTTTGACTTTTATTCAGAAGCCAAGACATCTTAAAGTATATAGACTTGTTTAATTTAGCAGTTTCTTAGGCAGTATCAGGACAGGAAAGGGTTAAGATTGGAATGTAGCTGGCAGCAAGTACCTTGATGGAGGGAGGTGTTACCACAAGGTTGTAAATTGTATCAACAGCGAAGAATTTGGCTTTGGAAGGAAGGGAGGGAGAGCAGTGGCTGCATGGGCAATACAGCAGCTGGTGGATAAGCTCCTAGCAGTCAGTATCCCTGCAAAAGACTGTCAATTTCCCTGGCCATAATAATCAACCTCAGGTTCTCTGTCTGGCATTAAAATACTGCTCAGGCATGCTTGACCCTCGGGAGCCGCAGCCAGTTGCCTCACCCGTAGTTCCTACAACATTGTTACAACATGGCTGCTGTAACTCAGCAACCGCAGGCAGTGACTCCTTTCTGCCCTGTGCCCAGGAATGTACCACCCCTCAGCCCCCTCCCTGTCACGCCTGTATAGAGTGTGCCTCTGCCCCTTGTGAAGGCCTTGGCTGGCTGCAGACTTCTCCAGTATACCAGGGAAGCCTGGCCCCAACCCATGCCATGGGCCGGAGATGCTGGAGGGCAAGGGAGCAATGGAGGGAGGTAGCCTGCTCTCCTCAGTCCATCCTGGTGGCACCATGCCTCTTTTTTAGAATTTTCCTTTACAGACAATAAGCCCCAAGTCATCAGCTTGGGCCCTAACGTCCTGGAAATGATCCAATAAAATGCTCATGGATGGGGGCTAGAGGTTGTTGGCTTCATCTCTTCTAGGAAAATAAAAGAGATTAATAGACAGAAACAGATAACAATGACACAGACAACCACATACCAGAACCGCACAAAACAGATACCAGAACCTGGACCACAGCTTATCTCAATGTAAGTGAGCTCCACTATGTAGGAGCGACCTGTGCTTTCCCAGTTCAACCAAAGGGACCCTGTTCCTTCCAGGTGGGTCAGAAACATCTCTTGATGCACATGGCATGGGTGTCAATAGTGTGTTCACCTAGCACAGCTGGGCCTCCAGATTTAGTTAGCTCCAGCTTCCCAGAGACATGAACACAATGAAAATAACAGTGACAGACTGAGACGGAAACAGGAAGCACTCACTTACCAGCTGACCGATCAATGTGTTGGGAGTCTTGAGGGGACTTTCCATGCCATGCATCAGATATTAGGGTCCAAGAGTCATCCCACAAAAGACCACCTTCTACCTATATAATCAGCAAGAGCATTTATTACCTCAAGTGTAAGAGTTCCAGTGTGCTGGGGCTGCACATCTGACACAAAGACAAAATGGCAACCATGAAGGAAGCTCACAGGCTCCTTTTATACATAGCTAAAGGAATTCTTGAAGCAGTTAGGTCATCCTATTTATGATTGGCTCAAGCAAGTGGCAATTATGTTAGTACACTTCTAATTGGCTAGGGCTAG
The DNA here is from genome assembly GCA_001675575.1 of Neotoma lepida. Classification (NCBI taxonomy): domain Eukaryota; kingdom Metazoa; phylum Chordata; class Mammalia; order Rodentia; family Cricetidae; genus Neotoma; species Neotoma lepida. Next base: position 14,472 of record LZPO01008516.1, on the reverse strand, counting down.
NAGGGGCTAGCTAGGGCTACAGTTTATCATCTTTGGGCAAATTTGGTCAACTTCCAGGGAGCAAGTAGAGGATTTGTCCCTATTTATTCATTGCCTTGAGGTACTGTAGGGGATGGCCCAGACTTGGTGTGTGCTATCTCCCTCATTCCTGTTGTCAGGGGCATTAAAGATTGATTGTCCATTGTTCATGATTCTTTCAGAAACTGCTTGCTCAGTTTCAGGAAACTGAAACTGAGGCNTGATCTCTGACAGAAGCCTGAACAGCCTGTTATGACATCTGCTGGGCTCTCTCAAAAACAGACATATCAGTGACATTACATGGACTCAAAAAGTTGTATTTAGGAATACATATGTGTACATATGTATATATGTATATATATATATATGTGTGTGTGTGTGTGTATGTGTGTGTGTGTGTGTGTGTGTGTATGCACAATAACAATTAATGAAAAAAGAGGCCATAGATTTAAAGAAAAATTGAGAGGGACATATGGAAAGGATAGAGAGAAGAAAAGGAACTAAGAAATCTCAAAAATAAACAAAAAATGGAAGCAAATGATATCAGCTGGAGTAGAAAAATATTTAGTCATCACATAGAAATACTAAAAGCTTTCTAATATATGGAAAGTCAATCTAATGGTACCACAGTGCCTCCACTTGACTTAAAAGTTTGAAAGTGATTGATGAACTTGAAAGTTCTATTTACAAGTAACTAAGACAAAGCACTCAAGCGTTTACCTAATTAAAATGAGAGCTTAANTTTCTGCTTTTTAGTTATTCTTATGGACTGAATAGAGAATTTGAAAATATGACATATGAATTAAGAATAGTCAAAATGGAGTCTTTAATATGTAAATAACAAAGAGACAAAGGAAACAAGAATTGTGTGCTATTNACTAATAAAATGAAGTAACTTTTTCTTTTTACTAAATAGTGCATCAGGTTTTCAAGTTTAAGCCTAAATTACATGAAGCCCTAGGAAGAAAAGCAGCTGGCAACATATAGTGTCATAATTGAAGCAAGGGATTGAATTCCCTGGAGAAACTGTAAAAATAAAGCACAGACTACTTGGCAACATGTTCTATAGGTTTCTCTCTGGAAGTTTAAATGTTTTCAGTTACCCTGTGAAGAGCAATTCTTGTTGAGGACAAATGGAAGTAAGACTGAGGAAGGGGTATTTTGCAACCTCCACAATATTAGGGAATCCTGCTGTGATGGACAGATCCACACATTACTTAACAGTCATGCAATAGATATTATACTACGTTAAACTCCTTCAAATGTTAGGATGCTCTCCATGCTGATCTGCCTTCATATTCTTTTGTATATCCCTTTATATTCTTTGTAAAAGTAGAATGAATTTCTTTATATTTCTTAAAGTTTTAACATTACGTAATAGTTATGAAGGTGCTAAATGAATGTTATATTTTGATTACAGCTGTATGAAGTGTGATTTGAGTCACTGTAAGATCTGATGAACTTACTCATTATTTCAGTCCTGCTGTGGACTTACGGCTCTATCAACTGCATAAAAGGGACTTCTTTGAATAAGAACACATAAGAAAGAAGCATGTAGGCTATCAATCAAGAACAAACAATCTATTAACAAAACAGAATATTAGAAAAATATTAGTGAAATTGAGCTAGCAAAATTGAGCTTACTACAAACTTACTAGAATTTAAATGATGGCAAGATTAAAGGTGACAAGTAATTCATGTACTTTGATGAGTCTTATTTTAATTTTTTAAATTTTTTATTTTTTGTTTTTCGAGACAAGGTTTCTCTGTAGTTTTGGTGCCTGTCCTGGATCTCACTCTGTACACCAGACTGGCCTCGAACTCACAGAGATCTGCCTGGCTCTGCCTCCCAAGTGCTGGGATTAAGGGCATGTGCCAACACCACCCGACTTTTTTTTTTTTAGTAAGTTTTAAAAGAAACTTATTTGGTCTTTTAGAGAAATCTATAATGGGTGTATAAAATTGCAGAGCTTTTATGAACACCACAGCCCACAGAATGATAATCCAAGGGAGACAAGAAGGCAGTTTATTTTAACAAGACTTATAGCCAGTGTTGGCTCAAACTCTGAGAGTCTGACCCTGAAGAGTTTATTTTAGTTATATTTAAGCACAACACAATTGGGTAAAAAAATTCCTGGTGATAATTAACTCAACTCTATGTGCACAATGAAGCTGAAGACTTGATTACATTGAAACTCTTTGTAAAGTACATGGAACTTCTGCCATAAAGATAGATTCTAAAGATTAACCAAGAGAACAAGCTTGAGACAAGGATCTGAGGGAGGATCCTGTGTGGTCTCTGGCCACATACAAAGATCACTAGGCTATTAAACATGTCTTCTCCCAGCCTCCTAGGTGGAAAACATAATATACATCTCTCCTCTTGAAAAGACAACTCTCTGTGTTTACCATCCCTGGTTCATCTAGTGCTTATATGTGAGCACAAGAACTTCTGTGCTTCCTACATCAAAATGAAAAGAAATTCTCAGTGGTATTTAGCTTGGCTTGTGAAAATAGAGTTTATGGTAGAATAAACATTTTGTCTGAAATCAAGGTTTCTTACACGGTATGTTTTAAGAACAAAACCCAAGGCTACATATTGTCTCTGAGCTCAGTATATTGAAGAGCTTACTTTCTATACAACAAGGAAGAATATAGAAATATGTGTAGATGGTATGCATGTGTTTTTGTTAGTATAAGTCTGTGTATTTATGAATGTATATTAATATAAGTACATGTAAATATATGAATAGTAACTGGAAGGTCATACCAATCGCCGAAGTAAAGGACTATAAAAAAGAAATGGCACTTCACTGAAAAGGATGGAGATGCCTAAGTGAATGCTTTTGTATCACAGATCAATAAGTTCACATTCACATGGTTGTAATGGAAAACACATCAGATGACTTAACTAGATTTTTGAAGAATTTCTACAGTGCTTCATAGTCAATGTCAGGTGAAAGTACAATCTGTGGAAATCATGAACAATTTGGAATATTACTTGAATTCTTAGGACAATATTAATAGATGCATTACATCTTTGCAAAACCATGAGAAAAATGTTGCTTAGACTAAAAAGAAAAAAACAGATTAATTTTTTCCATTATCTCGGGGGTTTCAGTTATCAACATTTCCCCCAGAAGTACTCATGGGCCCCTTGGAAGACATGAGCAATACATTCTGTGAGGGATGGTTTGAAGTTTCTCTCTGTAGGCACATATTTGTGAGTAATTTTGATTTGGGCAAAGACAGGTTTTTCATATTTATATTTTAAAGTAGAGCATTATTTCTATATTAATTTTGGAGGTATTTTACATATTTTGGATGACTTTACATAACACAGCACAATGAGAATAGATGCTTATATTTATTTATTCCAACCAAATACCATCTTTTTTTTACTTTATTTATCCTCTTTTCCTCATTTCCCTTTTTGTTTTCTGTGCTCCCAGCTTTCATTTCTCTGTAGCTCCATTTTTTTCTGTTGATATTCACTATCTTTTGGTATTCCATTTATTTGAAATGTTTTTACTCAATGTTTTTACTTTTTTAATGCCTTTCCTCTCCTCTTTCCAACATCTCTAATTTCCTATTCCTCAAAATAATTTTACAATAGTTATTTATCCCATAATTATTCAAAAGATGGAAAGGTTGGAAAGTTGGCTCAGTAACTAAAAGTGGGTACTGCTCTTCCAGAGAACCCAAGTTCGGTTTCTAGCATCCATGATGGGCAGCTCACAATGGGCTCTAAGTCCAGCTCCATGAGACCTACCACTGTCTTCTGGATTGCTTAGATACTTGTCCACATATGGTGCATATATACATATACTTTTATGGTCTCTTCCCACCTACTCTTGGATGTTGTCTATTTTTGTTTTAGCAAGGCTTTAAAGTACACCATTAGTTATTAATATAAAATCTATCCAGTTATTTATGTAGTTACTTATTCCTATAAACTTTTTTCTTCATAGTGTCACCATTGTATTCCATATATTTGTTATGATGTGTTTTCATTTTTATTCAATTCTAGGAATTTCTTTTAACTTTGGATAGGTAGGTTATAGACTCCATGAGAGAATCCAATACTATCTTTCCCCTAAATGGACATGCTATTAAAATAATTCCTAATGACTTCTTGCAATACTCATCCATCAGAGCTTATTTCAAACTTCATCAGAGAAGTGTCTTCTCCCAGTAAATGGGAATTAACATGGAGACTTTCAACTGGTCAGAATACATAGAATAAGAGAAAAGTGAGAGCTTAGGCATAAATGAGATATACACATGACATCCCTCACCCAAAGACTCAAGAATATTCATGGAAAAGGAGGTGGAAAGATTTCAAGAATAGGAGGTGGTGTATAACATGAAGGACACTTTATTTTCTAGAAATTAACATAGCAGTTGCAACTATGAATTCACAATAGTTGTTACAGCTTACACAAGACTTGTACAAGGTCAAGACATACAAAATCTTCAGCAAAGAGTCAGAATATCACAGAAAATCTCATCACTTCATTAGCAGTCAGTTTTCTTTAATAATGTGACCCATGATAGGCCTACTACATGCCAGAGCGATCCCCACTCCTAAGATTATTTGGGTAAAACAAACTGGACTCAATGGGAGAAAAAGAGAAGAAAACCCAAAGTGGGAAAGGAAAGGGAGGCTGTGGACAGTGGTTTATAGGGGTAGGTGGGGGATAGGATGCGCTCAAAATACATGGCATGAAAATCTGGAAGAATTAATTGAAATATTAAAAAAGACAGGGAATGGAGAGGTATAGTGGTTAAGAGCATTGGCTGCTTTTCTAGAGGACTCAGGTTCAATTCCCNGGACCCACACAAAAGCTTACTACTATCTGTAATTCAGGTTCCAGGGGATCTGATACTATTTTCTGGCATCCAAGGACATTACATGCATGTGGTATAGCAACATACATGCAAGAAAAGAGCCATATACATAAAATACAGTAAACAACTTATTTTTTAAAAAGTAGAAAGAAAATGTAATTAGCAATTTTTAGGAATAACAAAAGAGTTTTGAAAATAAAAAGTAGGTATAATGTTCATAATTATTAAGATATTGTATATTGACTTCTTCCTTGAACTTGATTGCATGATTTTGCATATTTGCATTTATGGATTCTTCTATGTGTGTTTGCCTAGAAATTTGAGTTTAAAAGTCTTATCAAGCCAGTCATGGTGGTGTTTGCACATCTGATATCCCACAAATTTAGGGATTAAGGCAAGAGAATGATGAGTTCAAAGTCAAACTTGAATATGGAATAAAACTGTGTGTGCATCTGTTTGCATGTGTGTGCATGACAGAGAGAGAGAGAGAATAACAGAGAGCTCAAAGATAAGTTTTAATTACCCCTATTACCAAAGTAGTTGATATCCAAAGAAACAATTTTCTCATGTTTACATATCACTGTATGCATATTTATATCTAGCTTGGAAGGAAACATTGGGCATTTATCACACAATGTGACCTTATTACTATACATTCTGTCTCCACAGTGAGGATGCTCATGATGCAGTGGAACAATTGGACCTTCAACTCTGACTTCATCCTACTGGGAATTTTTGATCACAGTCCTCTTCATACTTTTTTCTTTTCCCTTATCCTGGGAATCTTCTTCATGGCCCTCCTGGGGAATTCTACCATGGTGCTACTCATCTATCTGGATGCCCAACTCCACACCCTCATGTATAGCCTTCTCAGCCAACTTTCCCTCATGGATCTCATGCTCATCTGTACCACAGTGCCCCAAATGGCCTTCAACTTCCTCTCTGGTAACAAGTCCATCTCCATGGCTGGTTGTGGAAGCCAGATATTTTTCTATGTCTCTCTACTTGGAGCTGAGTGTTTTCTGTTGGCCTCAATGGCCTATGANCNTTATGTGGCTATTTGCCACCCATTAAGGTATTCTGTTCTTATGAGTCATAAAATCTGTGGTCTCATGGCTGCCTCCTCATGGATTCTTGGCTCCCTTGATGGTATAATAGAAGTTGCAGCTGCATTGTCTTTCTCATATTGTGGTGCCAGAGAAATACCTCACTTTTTCTGTGAGGTTCCAGCCCTGATCACTCTTTCATGTAGTGATA